>JAQIWT010000145.1:0-31783 GCA_034696485.1 Isohypsibius dastychi | reverse complement strand
TAAGATATATCCGTCCAACGGATACGACATGGATTTTTCCACCAATAATTCGCTGCGAGCTTATGAGGGCCTGTGCAGATCTCTAGAAATATTCAATGACGCAACCAGAGAGCTAGCGTTCACCAGAACGGAATACAACAAAGGATTCACCATCTTCGGGTTTGATTTCACGCCAAGTGGCACGTCTCGTGGCGCACTGACTTTGATTAAACAGGGGAATCTGAATTTGAATATGCGGTTCAAGGAAGCATTGACCGAACCAATCGTGGTAATTGCTTATTTAGTCTACGACGCTACAATCAGTATAAACAACCAGCGTCAAGCCATATTCGATTTTACACCATGAACAGTAACCAAATTGAAACTGCGCTACGAAAAGATGCAACGATGAATAACTGTTTTGTCGGGGTGTTTGCGGCGGATACCTTACCGGAAACGAAGGAATTTCCTGGAGGATATATTGCCAATACGGAGACGTCACATGAAAGTGGACAACACTGGGTCGCTTTCTTTTGTGTTGACGACACGATCGAATGTTTTGACAGTTTTGGTAAAACACCAGCATTCTATTCCGAGTACTTGGGAAAATGGGTACAGGACGAATACAAGATTCGACAATGTGAGACATTACAGTCGGAAGACAGCACGGTATGCGGTCAGTATTGCATGTATTTTCTGCTGTTAAGGGCCTACGGCTTTTCATATGATGACGTCATGTCAATTTTCACCAAGAACACGATTGCAAACGATGCGTTCGTATGCAAATTTATTAACCGATTCTTCAAAATGCATCTTACTGTGAAAGATAAGAATTTTCTAATTGGTCGCTTGTTGAAACAGTAGGCGTTGCCCGTTTTGCGTTTATATAAGCGAATGTTGCAAGCAAAAATTGTTCAGTTGAAAATGGAATCGAAACTCTTCATTTTGAACGGATTCGTTTCGGATATAGCAAACAGAGATTTCTGTCAAGGATACTATGAGCTTGTAATCGAAATGCTCGTGGCTGCTGCGCTTCGAGAAGAGTGTGTTCTGGATTCTCATAATCCAAAAAATCAGCGTGAAAAAATCAAGATTGAAAATTACCAGCGTGCTTGTTTAATTTGTTTGAAGAAGAATTTTAAACTAACACCGGATCGAATTTGCGCAGTGCAGAGAATGGTTATGTTGAACCTGACGGATCAACCTGGAGAATACAGAACGAGACTTTGTAAACCTTCACAATCCATGTTCTGGTACAGCGAGCCACAGCTGATAGAAGAGCAGCTTGAGGAGCTCTGTGAGTCGGTTGAACGACAGCTTACATTATGCAAAAATATAAAAACAGCTATTGAAATCGCGGCCAGGTTCACTTGTAAGTTTCTGCAGATTCATCCCTTTGCGAACGGGAATGGTAGAACGGCAAGGATTTTGACTAGCAATCTTCTACTACAGTACACATTCTTCCCATTTATTCTTGATTCCGGTCGTGATTTGTACATTTCGTGTCTTGAGGATGCTCAATTTTGTGCCAATACGGAAAAGATGACCAGTCTGTTACGTGAAAACGTGAGCAAATCTGTCGATTTATCACTTTACTGTCTTGATCTACAATGCTATTTAGGGACAGAGGCGCAATAATAAAACAAAAAACATGGAAAAACAAAATCACAGTCAAACGGCAAGGACCGTCACGCAGATTGTTCTTGCTGTGCTACTTGTGGTATTTACTATAAGTGAAACCGTCACTCATGTTTACCTTTTGCAAAAGAACTGCACTGCAACCGAAACTCCTTTCATCAGTCTGGTGGCCAAGCTGCTAGAGAACGGAACAGTAGCAGGATGATGTCATACCAAGATGGCGTCGCGCCGATGAACTCATTCAGAACGGAACGGAATCATTCCGTTTGAAACAAAAATAATATACCACAGATGTTTTTTCGATGTAAAGTTTAAAAACATAAATAATTCGTGACCGGACGTGGACACAAAAAAAATATAATTTGTTTTCAATACATAACTAATATAGTGACCGGAAATGGACACAAAAAGCAACTGGCCGGAAGTGGTCAAGAAAAACATAGGGTAACAACAGGGGGTTGACTTATGCAGTAGGGATTAGCTATACAACGACTCCCCCTTTGCACCCCCGTTGGGGTGCAACGGGGGATTCTATCTTCTTAGCTCGACTATCTGCAAAATCTGGATTTCCGTCTTGATGTTCTTCACGATACTGTGAACGTAAATCTGACTACGCACGCAACATAACTTGGCACACACCAGCTGCAGATCAAAAATTACAATGAAATCGCTTTCGTTTTCAAACATTTAATTTGATTCAACAAAGGAAATAATCATCTCGGAGCAAGTTTCAACGAAGTTGCACGCAAAACAAAAGCAAGGATCAATCACTAACGTAAACGATCATTCAGTTTTTCGGCAACAGAAAATTTAGAGCTACTCTTGACTACCATTGCCAGCAAAAGTACCTTCTAATCGGGAATTCAGAAATCATCCACAACGGTCAACCTCCAGATTCTCCAAGTCATCAAACTCGTTAAAAGAGACAGGGTCATCTCCTTCGTTCCATTCTTCCCAGTGTTCCTCCTCATTTTCTAAAAATTTCTCTCATTAAACCAGATTCCAGCCCGTCAAATTAAATAACTCACCAGCTTCCACCTCGACATTTTCTTGCTGTTCAGCTTCACGTGCTTGGTTTTCAGCATTTCGTACGCGTTCTTCTTCTTGCCGAAGAAGCTCCATCCTTTCTTTCCGTTCACGTTGAGCCTTTCTGGTAGCGAGACTGCGAACGTTGATCGTTCTGTTCTTTCCAAAAAAGCTCACGAGTTCCTCATCTCGGGAACGGTTCTTCTGCGGGATCAGCTGTTCGATGGTCAACATCCGTTCAACGTAATAACAGACTTGATCGCCATCGGTAATCGCAAACATCCAGCCAGGGAGAATGGTCACAGAAAAATGTTCTTGCAGGAGCACGGACCTTTTGGATAATTCCTTGTCGAGAATCAATCGCATTCCACCGGTCAGAACAGCTGATGTGAAATTCCCAGGAATGACATACACATGTGGAGGAATAACTGCTCTGAAAAAGAACATGTTTTATTGTGAAGTAGTTTATCATAATCTGTCTCAGAATCTGTTCAAAGAATCCGCTAAATGGAAAATAAGAAATACAGAACCATTAAAAACAGTTGTACTAACTTCACTTCCGGCACCACCGGGGAATTCACGACATCCTGAGGAACCACGGTGACATCGGATTTCACTTCCGGTTCTTGAAAGGGTTTTCTTGTTCCATATCTCGACATTCTGGCCTCCATGTCCAGCTCGGTGAATTCCGGTGGTTCTTTTCCAAGAATAGCGACGAGCTCAAGGCTGGCAAGGTACACAAGTGTGAATTCCGAGTATCTTTGGCGTGAGTGAAGATCGTTCAGAACGCGGTAGATCTCCGAGGATGACTGCCAGTCTGGTCGGATAACCCAAGAAGTTTGCCGAAGAATTTTGGCGATGCTGGACGGGGTGGGAAGCATTTTATTTTGATCTTCAGGCCGAGATATCACGACGATCTGCAGCGACCCATTGTCTGAAGGTCCACTGATAACTTCCATCTTTGGATCACTCGACGCTGCGTCCAGCTCTACTGCCGCATTATGCAGTTCATTTCCCTCTTTGTTCCCCTCCATATCGATGGTACACTCACACGGGTATCTGAAACAATCGACGTAGAAGCGAGCAAATTAATGGTCAATCTATAGTTCCAACTTCCAACATATTGTCAGCGAGCCATTGAACTTTTCGTACCTCCTAGTTTTTCAAAGAAGACGAACAACGGCGAATTCTTCACTCGGATGTTGAAATGAAAACCGTTACGCAGTGAAAGTAGTAGAACTATCACAAGAGGAGAAAATCAACACCACACGACAGACAATACGAAATCGTGCTTTGTTAAATTAAATTGGAAAGTTGGAAATCGGAAATGTGAGATTCTTGCGATTTGTGAATTGAATTGACTGATAAGCGAGCCAGCGCCACCAGTCTGCTCACCGTATTTGGTGGCGCCACCAGATGTCATAAACACAACAAACAACATTCGTGAATCGTGACAAGAATTTCATGCATCATTAAATATTGTATTTCATCCCGCGAGTGACAGCCAAAGACAACAAACTTTTCTTGGTTAGTAGAATTCAACGAAGACGGTCCGAGCAGCTTGCATTTTGCCATGGAAGAGCTGAAGCGAGTTCAAGTGAGGTTATCACGCGGACATTCTTCGACTGTCTGGATCAAAGTTCCTGAGACATTTCAGGAATTGAAAATTCGATGTTGTTCGTTTTTTCGATGCAATCCAGAGTCTTTCAACTTGACATTAAAAGGAGCTGTTCTGGATTCCCTTGATGTGATGCAAAACGACGATCTATTGGAGCTGGAGGAGCAAGATGCTATCAAGCCTGAAGAATGGATATCTTTGAATGTTGGAGGAATTATCTTCTCGACTACGCGGCTGACTTTGACGACAACTGAGCCAAATTCCATGCTGAGCAGAATGTTTTCTTCTTCGGAAGAGGGCATTGTACGCTGGACTCCTCGCGGAGATAATTCAGGAGCCGTGATGATCGATCGTTCAGGAAGATTGTTCGAAATTCTGCTTAACTATTTGCGAACTCGAAAGCTTGTTGTGACCGACGAAAATGATCTCCAGAGTATATTTAATGAGGCAGAGTATTATGGATTCGAGAATCTGTTGGAAGAATTACGACCTCTGGTAAATACCTACCGGAACAGGAATACGATCCTGGAGTTGGGGCCTTCTAGGTCATCCACAACATTATCGCGTCTTGATGTTATACGAGCACTGATGGTATCTCACAGCACTCAGGTATGATTCCCAGTGTTTGAATGTTGTTTGTCAAATTTTTTTCTTTACAAAAATTCATAATTCACAAAAATTTCTGATTTCTTTTTTCTCATTTATTGCATTTTAAGGAGCTCCGGTTTCAAGGAATGGACTTCGAGGGTGCGGATCTGTCCAAGCTGGATCTCAGGAATGTTAATTTCAAAATGTCAAACCTCAAAGGAGTGAACTTATCATTCGCAAATTTATCGTACGCAAATCTAGAACGATGTGACCTTTCGGATGCTATTCTCGACAATGCGATCATGTTTGCGGTGAAAATGTCATCGGCCATTGTTGAACGGACTTCGGCAAAATGTGTTAATATGGACGACCCGGCTGGATTCCGAGCCAACTTGGAAGGCGTTAATATGAAAAACGCATGTCTGGATAACAGCCAACTAAATGGCTGCAACTTCAGAGTAGCCAACCTGAAGTTCGCAAGCATGAAAAACTGTGAGCTGAAGCAAGCATCTTTTCCCGGTTAGTCGTATCATATTCTCGATGTGTCAGACCTAGACTAATGAAGGTTTGTTACAGGTGCCAACCTGGAAGAGTGCGATTTGAGCGGAAGTAACCTGTTTGAAGCCAACCTTCGGGGTGCGAATCTTGTGAATACAAATTTTGGACACTTGGCAAACGCCCTTCATATGTCACAGACAATCTGAGTTATTTTCTCAGAATGGCCCAAGTGAGTTTTTGGTTTGTGTTCATGTCTTTTATTATTTGTTTGATCGAAATGATAAAACGAAAACTTTTTTGCAGCTGAGTGTTCGTGATCGTTATAAATCGAGATATGTGACCCTAGTGGCCATTATGGCACCACAGAAGCTCAAGATTGCCGATAAAACAACAGTGGATGTTGGAGATCCAGTCGCGTGAACCAGTGGCCCATTGATGCTCGAAAGGATAAATTGAGCTAGGAATACCATGCTGCTGACTGTTGCTACATCCGTCCCCAGTCCTCGCACATGTTTCCGGTGTTGGGCAGATCTTGCGGTTATCGGTTGTTCTTCTAGAAACTAAAAAAGCGCATTCTCGATTATTTTAAGTTCTGTGTTATATTTTGTGCTGAGGTTTGACTTACCAAACCGGATGAATGATAGTGAGCTACCAGGAAGAAAGGCATTGTGAACAAAGTCGAGTACATTATTCCGGCAGACGCCGAGAAAATGATAACACTGGCTTGGGTCCTGAATATTGCCATCAGCAGCATTCCAACAGTGTAGACCAACTGACCGCTGACATAGACCTTTTTGGCACCTGCAAATTATGCAGTTAGAATCTGAATTGAAGTACAGAATACGAATGTTTCATAAATGAAGCCGGTATCGCACTCTGTTAAGATTCGACCCTTCGTTGGCAGTTTTCCATGAAGGGAAAACTACTGTGTTTCGGTGTGAAATATAGTACGAAGCCGACACATGCCAGCCACAAATTACTTTCTTGACACAGGAATAACGGGAGTATTGACGTATCGGTGTTCATTGCTCATTGACAGCTTCCTGCCGTCCAGACCACGCCAATCAAAAAGAGCAACTGTTAGCTATACAAATACATACCCCACTTCAGGATTAATTTCTCGATAATTCCGCTGTACAAAGCACATGAGACAGAATAAACTGCCATGCCTGCAATATTGGCTTATTAGGTAAATTCACGGCTGACAAAGGCATTTTCGACGACAAACCTATGCAACCGAAACGAACTCCTTGCTCGTAGAGGATCCTCGCTTCGTTATTGAGCTTTCGTGTTGCAAGAGGATCACCACCAAATACCGATTGTCCGACGAAATCAGTGAAATATAGGGAATAGCAAACCAAAGACATCCAGCAACATAAGTTCGTCAAACATAGAACCCGCAACGATGCCGGCATGTAAATCACTGACCATAGATAGTCGGATAAGGTCACCGGGTGGTCAGGGATCTCCAGGCTGTCCGTCAGGGGAGCGAAATCGGAGAAATTCTCTGAAACGGAAAATTTTAAACTGGTGTAAAATGATTTGTTTAAATTACGTATTCTTTTTGGAAAACACGGGAACGTAATTTGTGAGCTGAATAGGTTTTTCGACGTATGCTCATAGAAGATGGAAAGCCAAGCAGAAGTGGAGCAAGGATGTTCTACATAAATACATTAACTTGACTATTTTTGAAATCTAATTTTTGGTCAAATCAAAATTTTAAACCTTAGGTTGGCTGTGAGGTTTTATCAAAAGATTATTAAATATGACGAGACTGTTAGCTGTTCAGAAAAGTATTCGCTTGATGCCCTCTTGCGTCAGTCTCTAAAGTTAATTATGCTCTGGCTTCGCCACATATCGTGATTTTCTTTCGCCTTTTACTAAAGAAAACCGTGTGGAGGAGCTGCTATGAGCCGTAAATAATTTTTGGAGCTCTTTCGGGAGCACAATTAAATAAAGAAAGCTTGGTAACTGGTTGTAGATTTAGCTCACCGTAAGCGGCCCCGTTCGCGATGCCCAACGGCGATTTTTGCTGCTGTTGCTGCCAGTTCGAATCAAAAGGTTCGTCAATTGGTTCAAAAATGCTGTTGCTATTCTTCACGGCTCGTTTCTGGATATCCTTGAGCTTATCAATATCCTTCAGTGGCATTTCCTTGAAACTAGTGACGGTGATGAACAGGCAAATTACATAGATGATCAGGACGATAAAAAACACAGCCGCTTCTTGTCCTCCGACCAACTGTCCGAGAAACGTCCTTTCCCAGTGTATAGCACCCAAAATATAACCGAAACCTCCTCCCAAGCCGGCCATTGCTGTAAAGATTGCAAGTCCCCGCGCATGATCCTAACAAATACGAGTCAAGTCATGCCACCGGAATTTCGTTTTGTTGCCTCACCTCTTTGATGCAAACATCTAATAAATAAGCACGCGCAGGTGACTGACAAGAGTCTGCGCACAAGTCTAATGCCATCACGCCTAAAATTGTCAAAAATATCCCAATCCCACGAGCAGGAGTTTCATCAAGCTCTTCGTCATCATCTTCATCGATCTCTGGCAAAACCGATGTGTTGGTTAAAAACACGGACAGGTTCTCATTACTGAGTGAGTGAACTGGTCGAGGGTCTCCAAGCAGATAACCAATGTCCGCTCCATGGGGAACAACAGCCAAACCGAAGACTATCCCGATTGATAACAGCAAAATAAATGGTCTTCTCCTTCCCAGCCAAGATTTACACCGGTCACTGCATGACCCAAGAAAGGGTACTAAGAAAAATCCAATAAAAGGACTGAGGCACCTAAAATAAAAAAACATCATATAGTCAGGATAAAATTGCTGCATGACCTTTCTCGATTATATTGTTAATATATTGCTTGCGTGCCGTGAAATTGTTTGGCAAATAAGTGAAAAATCAATAAAGATAATCTCACCAGATCAAAGTCATATAGAGCACTGGAATCCCAATTTTCAACAAGGTGGGACTCACAAATGCGGTCTCTGCCGCATAACAGAATTCAATTCCAGCAACTGCGGCAGACAATCGAATAAGATCGAGCGTGCTTTTCTTTCGGTTGATGTGATCGTATCGTGGGTCATTTATCGGTAACCGCTGGTCGACTATACTCCGGTACTGACCTTGTGACCACTCCCCGAATTCTTGCAGTCGAGAAAAGGTCTTTTGTTGAATATCAAGGAATACGCCAGACGGAATGCCATACCATCCCGCGTTGGAGTTGGACATTGTTATTGTTACTGCGGAACTGGGGAATTAATCAACAGGAAATTCGCAGGCACGGAATAAAGATTTGTCGATTAAATGACGTGTCGGTTGGTGGAGAAACCCAGGATAACGTAGACTAGTAGTTTGAGTTAAATCGCCTGTGACGTGTCCTGCTCCTGTCTCCGAGGATGTGGTTTGTAAAAGAGAATAAATGAGCAGGTACCAGTACGTGAATCCAGTTCCATCATTCGCACCGCCCGAGCTTCCTATTTTTCTTTCTTTTCTAGTTACCCTTTCGATCGCTAAACACCGGCTGTCAGGATCTCAATTGATCCAGGCGTTTTAATTTGGAAAGGAAATGAAACGCAGGGAGCAACGTACACCCGGTGAGAAGGAAGTGTATCCATTTTCACTGATTATTCTCACTAACTGTCTCCCGTCAGCGATGATTTTTTTGTGACCTCTAAAAAAGCCGTGAATGTGTTGTTTTTTAAGCCTTATTAGACTTGATCGAAAGTTTCAGATAAACTGGAAACCACGAAATGAACACTACTGGTAATCATTGTTTTCTTAGACCGAAAAGGCGGTCGTGGGACCGCCGAAAATATGAAAATATAGAAACGTTATGACCAACAGATCTCGTTTCTCTCAATGTCTAGCTGTAGGTCTCTTTGGTTTTATCTTCTACTGAAATGGCGGTCATGGGCAAAGCGGTATATGTTTATTTTTTTTGCGATATCTTTTTACAGTTAAACGTTTTGCCGGGAATATGAAATTCTTTTTTACTGAACTAGAACGGCCATTTTGGAGGTTCATACCATGGTTCTCACGTTATAGATGTGTTTGAACCGTATAGCGTAAATATTCTACAACAAACTATTTGGCGGCGTCCCTGGAAACCTGGTCAGGTAAAAGCCGGACGGTACCGCAAGTTGATAAAGCTGATTTTCTATGGAATTAGTATGAACGTTGTCTTTAATTACTGCAGTGTTACAGTATTTTAATTACTAGTACGTGTTCATACGATGATTAAGAATTTTCTAGTCCTCACTCTGCAGCGCCGTCTACCTCTTTGGAGCGCTCTCTACGGTAAACATGGATATGGCATTTGTTGTCACTCGTCAGTCTAATGCCATTCTAGTTTTCCTCAGAAATGAAGATTCATTTCTCCTCGGACTCTTAATCCAGAGTTTTCCCGTTTCCACAGCCAAATTATGACAACTTTTCCGGTCACAAAGCTTTCAGTCACTGTGATGGTCTGACAGCCTTTGGGTGAATCGTTTATCTTTGAAAATGAGGACAAGATCTGTGATTCCGGAAAAATTCTATGCTTTCCTTGTGCTTGTCGCAGTTATTGCAACCGCGTGGATTTATTATTCTGTTCGTTCAGACTCTAAAATATCTGTGTCTTCGAGAACTGGGATGCAGCTTCATTTCCATGAGGTGAGAAGAACATTTTGCTGAAACTGGTCAGTGAGATGAGGAAGACAACATCGGTATCTTAGGAAGTGAAATATGGACTGAAAAATATGCTCGACGCTCTCGTGGATATATTCGGTGGGAGAATCATCCTGATGGACGAACAAATCTTGCTCTGCATCCGGCGATTGAGCCGCAGTGGAATTTTCGATAGCAGTGTAATCGGGAAATTCTGCTCCGACATTATGTGGCAGAAAAGCGAATCGATGCTGGGAATCAAAAACTGGGAGGAATCGCTGTTTCTGGTACGGAGAAAAATTAAATACTGTTTTCATTTAGGATGCTAAGGGATTTTCGCTTCGCAGAAAATATACGAATGGGCTGGAAAAAATGGATACTGCATTCATTCTGATTTTATTAAAGTGGATCCTAACCAAACAGAATGCCAACAAATTGCTCGGTATCCACTGCGAAGTGGAATTACTCTTCATCATACCACCTCGAAAAGTGCCGTCAGGTTCGTTATTTTCAACGATTGCACAGATGAAACGTGGATTCTTGGCGGAATATCTCTATTGCATGAAGCTGTTAATAATTGTCGCAATGTTACCCTCTCACCTGAATCTTCTCCAACAAAGGGAAATTTTCTGATACCCAGGTACAGAATGGAGACTGTTTTTGAAAAAGGGTTTAGTTTTCTATGCACGGAATGCTGCTTTCAGATCCATGTTGAGTTGGCGGACCACTTTCGCATCGGAAAAATTGATATTCGATATTCCAAGTAATCAGGTCGGATTTCTGGAACTTCTCGCTCGACCAGACGTTTACATCCCGTGCAAAAAATATTCCCCAGTGACTTCTGCATCTAAGGAGAACGTCGTTTTCCGATCGTTCACGAAAAAAATCCTTATACGTTCGAAAGCCGTGCTTGATGGTTTGGGTGTTCCGTTCTGGATCAGCAGTGGGACTGTGTTAGGTTTGGAGTTTTTTCAAGAGATATTTGACTTTGGGCTATTAAGGTATTTTCAGGGTGGTTTAGAGAATGTGATATCATACCGCATAGCCAAGACGTCGATATTGGGATATTCATTCGTGATTATACGGACGATATTGTTGATGGCTTTTTACGCAGAGGTTTTGAACTGGTTTACCGACTGGGAACCGTTAGTAAACATATCTTGATGCGTAAACACGTGAAGTTTATATTTTGTTTATTTTAGATAACCGACAGCCTCCAGCTCTCTTTTGTATCCGGAAAACTGAAACTGGACATTTATTTCTTTTATGAGGAAGGCGACCATGTCTGGAATGGGGCGACAGCTCATAAAGCCGGCCAAAAATTCAAGTAACGCACGATTTCTTAGTTTCATATAGCTTTATTTTAATACCGTTTCAAAGGTACATATTTCCAAAATTCCAACTTTGCTGGACAACATTTCTGGAAATGACAATACGCGTTCCATGTAATCCACTTCAGTACATAGTTGCTAATTATGGCGAAAACTGGTCACACCCCATAACTGATTGGGACTGGAGAATCAGTCCACCGAATGCTATTGTCAACGGATTCTGGAGCGACGAAGAACGACCAAGAGCGATATATCTCAGTCCGAAATATTTCTCGGAAGATTCTTTGTGATTTGAGTTGACTTGAGATCAAACGGATGATGGATGGTTGGGATCCTAGAACAGCGATCATGGACAATTTGGATCATGGTTTGAAGTGAGAGACTGTTTTTACCGGTTCATCGAAGAAATCCCTTTTAATTTGTTTTTTAAACAGGCTCTTCTGTTTTACCGCTCGAACTGTCATCGGTCTGCCATTTCTCCATTCGTTTACGAATGAGGCATAGGATTCGGCCGTCACTGCGTCACATACTTCCAAGATTTCCCCAGTTTCCGCCTGCAAATTAAAGTAAGTTGAATAATCGGGAAAAAACTGGAACCGGAAACAAAGGTCTTAGTATTTAATTTTGTCTGGCTTACTTCTCGCTCTTGGTATTCCAAATATGACGTTTCAGATGTTGCACTTGTGCTCCTGGTAGACCTGGCCTCCTCCTCCACTGGTTCAAAGATGACATCCAGTTGTCGGTTATAAACTTGTGTGATACTGGGAATATTCTGATTAATAGTAGTTCCTCCCATGGCATTATTGCGGGACAGCTGTGGACAAAGACGAAGACCGATTTCTTTTTCATCGAGATCATTGTATTCCATTTGGCACTTGATTTGTTCATCGTTCAGAAAATATCTCGGAACTCCTGGCCGGCCAATCGTTCCCTCGGATTTCCGTACTTGATACAGAGGATTTTTCTGCGTTGCGGGCTCCATCACCACATCAAAATTAACCACCGAGCCTGGGGGTGGCGTCAGCGCTACTTTGAGTTTGCGGATAACTTTTCGCCTTCGATGGAAAAATCGCTTAGCAAATGGCGAATTGGCGGCAAAGTTATTTACCTTTTACGGCAGTGAACCAGAAGAAAGATTGAAAAAATCACCAGGAAAAAAGCGACGATGCACACGGATACCAGAAGCCAATTTTGGCCGTTAACAGTCTCAGTGGTGTCATGAACCATTTCCGGTAGGTACATCTAATATAATTGGATTTGACCCTTTTGGTGATTTTGTGTTTTGTTTCAGTTATTACCTCCAATGAATCATTGCACCGCACTTTGCCCATCGACAGGGTCGACCGTAATTGTGACAGAATATCGCTTCCCGATGCCGCGCTGTCCGTACTGGTTATAATTACACGCATCACCGCATCGCTCGTCGTGTGGACAATCGATGTTTTGAATGACGGAGGTCTGAAAGGTATAATCGATTATAATTGATGAGAGAAATTTGATCATAAGGGTGATTTCATTTGAATGTTTTGTGAACACCTAAAATGAGGGGCAGCGTTCTTGTCCGAAATTTTTCGAATTGCTGATAAATAATTTAGAGAAGTTTGACTCAGTTTTTGTATTTGAGTCTGCAATATTTTGACCTTACCGCTGATGACGAAGTATTCCTCTAGGAAACATGCTTCCGAGACATTCCTGCAGGTCTTCCTGCCAGTCCTGTGGAGCATGGGTTTTTTGGGAAAATTCAAACGTTTTTGCTTTTGGAGTTACCTGGTTTGGATGGAATGGTTCAACTTCGATCTCCATTAAACGAGCTGTGAAATCTGGATAAATTGCGGCACCGCGGACTGCGTATGAAGAGGAAAGTAGGCTGGTGAGTGCAATGTGCGGTGCCGGTCCTTGCGACGGTAACAAACGGCGATTTTCCTTTTTCACATGTTTAATTGCGGGGATGTCTGACGATCTGTCATCTGCAAGACCGAATACGAACTTTAATCAAATGAAGGCGTTGAATCGGACTGGTGAAAGTGTTGGTTGTCTAGAATAGAGCAGAAAAAGCGGCGATGACCCGAGGCCAGGCGTATATCTTGATGGGTGTTGATTACGGAACAAAACACCTATAAAAGTCCCATCCGATGTTTTGTGATTTGAGGCAATAAAATTCACGGCTGATGATGACGATAAGCGGCAGTAAAATACGCTTTGATAACCTTTTGATTGTTGTAATTGATTTCACGACTGGCCTCGTACTGATTTGAGCACCGCTTCGGATAATTGGTCTGCTTTTTTTGCCCCGCCGCGAAAACAAGAGCTAATTCCCGGCAGGAGTGTTTTGGCAGTGAATTTCTTTCGAGCCACAAAAAAGCCGGTTTAGAATGGAAAATCTTTTGTGTTTACTGGAGTGATGGATGTTACGGTGTAGTTTCTTCACGGCTCAAGTCAAGCGCTCCTTTTGATGCTCAATGGAGCAAGACAGATTTGAATTTTTTCGCGAATCGAAAATCCAACCTTATTGATTTCTGACCCAGTGAGCAGGTGTAAGGTTTGAACTGCAGACAATATAATTAATAATAGAGCCAAAGAACGAAAAGGAGAAAAAAAGACTGTAATTATTAAGAATGAATGAAATTGTAATTGTGCCGTAAACTGACTTGGACACGTAATATGGATCATATTGCGAAAATTGTTATTTTGTCTGGTTGTAGTTAGTATTTCTTAAAGACACAAAAGAGAAATACATTTGAGGTCACTAAAATTGCCGAATCTGATAAATGGTATCCCGCTGTGGTTTTTTGATGGCAATTTGAGAACACATAGTAGATGAGGATTTCAATTATTCTTGTGACGTTTCTATCGGTTGAGAAGTTTTGCTGCCATAATATATGGGTTAATTGAATTGTCAAATCAAGAAAATAACTGAGTGCATCGAATGAGCAAATCGATTTACAACAATCGAAAACACAGTTTCTCTGCAGGTGGAACTAGGTACCTGTTGCTGGAAGAGAGAACCAACTCACCGGGGTGCAGTGCAAACCGTCATATTGGAACCGGATGGAGGTAAGTTTGTGATAAGAATATAATCATTAATAAAGATTATTCCGTTATTGCTTTATGAAAGACCGTTTTTGTTTTGAGCCGGAGTTTCTCATTTTGAATTAAATAAAGAAATGCTCAGTTATTATGAGGAGGGGTTAGTTTATGTTAATATTTTGAATTGATATTCACTCAGTAATAATTAAAATTGAGGAGAACAGTTTCATCGTTTCACCCCGTGAGAAACTGAAACATTATTTCAGAACATAAATCAAACTGTTTTGCGTGGATAATTGAGCCGTGGTTGGATGGGTGGCATGTGTTGCGCTTGGTCGGCTCCACGGAAAATTAATACCCCGGCAATTATATGTCACCAGTTCAAAACATCTGTACGATCGTAATTCGGCGAAGAATATTTCGGCGTTGATAGTCAATTGAACCCTTTTTTTCTCGCCCCCACACACTTGAGGGAAATAAATCAACCATGCATATCAAAAATGAAGAGCAGACAGTAGGGTTAAGCTGCTTGTTTGCTCATCGGTCAATGAACAAACAAACAATCTTTGTGGACTCTTAAAAGCCTTGTTCTTAATTGAATATTAAAATAACTCACCGTAGAGGAGATTGGCCGCTTCCGGAATTCTAGATGTTCGCCTTTCAGAAATCGGTTCAAATGAAACAATCCACCCACGCTGACGCTCAAGGTGAAATGTCGAGACGAAATGCAGATATATTTCCGAACAATTTGCAATTGAGATGGCAGCTGATTCCGGTGAAATATCAGGGAGGTTTCCTTTTAGGACGCTTATTACTTCCGACTCGACATTTTTCCCTAAATGAAATCAAAATTCAATTTGGATGGCGGCGGAAAGTTGTGATGCAAATGCAGTCTCAGACAACATGGTTGGAAGAATTTGAATCTCAAGTGCGTTAATTGTTTTTACATGGTCAGCTAGCGCAGGGAAATGGAATTCTCAAAATTAATGGACGCAAGTGGTACTGATGCTCCACTTAACCAAATTTGGAAGCTATTATTCATGGAATAATTAATGAGCGCATTTGGCATGGAAGACTAAATTGGGTTCCACTAATCAGGTCAAATATTAAAATATAGGACGAGTGATTTGTAACTTTGAAATTTTTCTGGGAAGTGAGGGAAGTTTGTATCAGAAAGTTGAAATTCAAGTTCACATTTTTTTGAACGGAATGATTCTTTTCTTCGATGGCATACCTTTTCCGATGAGCAAATAATCGCCATTGCTGCTATCTAATTGCAGATCAATTAACCGCAAGTGACTTCCGCCGGATGCCCCTTTAATAATCCAAGTTAACCGCTGGTTTTCTTTGTAATCCAAAGGGTAGCCAGGACTTTGAATCAAACCAGAATGAGCATTGATGGTGATTGTGTCGGTAGCTGCAGAATGGAAAACACGTTCGGCAACATGATATCATAAACTACTGGCATCCGTTGTGACAAGCTGCCGACAAGTGGTTAGAGGAAAGATAACAAACAAGAGTTTCAGAAAAGATTATTCGAGATGAGCGATCAGAGATCGGTCTGCACACCTTGTCTCGCGGATTTTGAAAATGACCAGATGCAATCGATGCCATCAAAGGCCAATTATGACTTACTTTGAGGGATAATTTGATAGCTGAGTTGAAAACCAGATTCGGAAACTGAATCGTCAGATGTGAATTCAATAATGACAACCGCAAATGGGCTGATGATGGAGTAGTCTTCTTGGAGGTTACCGGATAAACTGGCTAATAAGGCGCCTCCCGATTCCGTCAGATTCTGCGGGGGGTTGGTTAACGGTTTGCCGGTTAGCTTCAGAATGTCGTGGTGTTTCTCGGTTGCAAAGTTATCCTTCGTAACTAACACTCTGACCATGGAGTTCTGGGGACCCGTTATGGTCCATAAACATTTCTGAAATTAAACATTGCTCTGCAAAAATATTTCAGTTCGTCCATTTTCTGTGCGGTTATTGAAATGTTTATGAAATGTTTATGAAATGTTGAAATGAGATAAGCTTAAATTTTATTGTCTTTTCATTTTCCAATTTGATCAGTTTGCTTTGATTTTGATTTTGATTTCTCGTTAAGAGAACTAAGAATCTTGCTAATTTACAGTGAAAGATTAGAGCGTTCAACAACAAAATCATTTTTCTCTAGGTTAAAAGTTGGCCTCTCTGTCACTTACACTTATACACTTTAATGTTATGCCAAACGGGTTTCAATCAGGATTTTGTTATCTACATTTTCTGAATGAATTCATAGAAACTTTGTGATTTCCGTTGACTGGTTAAATTCATTGAAAATTGATTTGGCAAACAGCGATCGTGTGAAACAGTTCACTGAAACTGCTATGGAACACTTGCTTTGACGGATGTGATTTTATTTGATTTACCGTATTGTCATGGTAGTGATTAGGAAATCCAGGAGACGCAATGATTCCCGATAACTTATCCGGTCTTGTCTTTTGTTCGCTGCAGAAACTACTTGAGTTCTGCAACTGTTCTTTTGGTTCATTTTTTTGCCGCAGATTATCAACATGTTTTGCCAGCTTAATCCAGGTGACAAATCCTTTTTCTTGTATGTCTTCGTCACTTGAAAACCACAACGTATCAATCATTTTTTGGTTAATCCGTTAAATTGTTCTCGGATTAAATACCTTACCTGTGAAACGCCATTTTTGCTTGGTGGGTGTTTGTGACGAAAGGTGTTGGAATTTTGTTGCCGGTTATGACTTGCTGGTCGAAGCCGGAAGTCAGCTTGATCCAGTCATGGTTGTTTTCGAGACCCAGTTCTTGGACGGATATTTCAAGGCGGTGAGCAGGATTTTTTAGTTGAAGATTGAACACACATCTGGAGTTGGGCTTATATTGGGCAGGGTAGCCGGGACTCGTGATTTTTGCGGTGTTGTTGGGATAAATAAACCAGTTTGAACCAGAGCAGTTAACAGCTTCGATTTTTAGCCATTGTGCAGGTTGGATCACTGGTGCTATCGATGGTAGGGACTGTGATATCGGTCGGACCACGCGATCTGAAAAATGAACGAAGAAATGCTGGTTTGTTCTTACAAAAACATGTACCACATTCGTGTACGTAATTTCCAAACAGTCGACTTTTTTGAAATCTAAAATCGCATGGGACCCAAATTACATTTTTCTGGTTGTCGCTTGAGCTACAGCGTATTGGATTCCTAATTTCAAAATGATCCAGCTTTGAGTTTTGTTATTATTTCAACCTTCCAAGATTTTTCGATCTTGATATCTTAAGATCGCCAGTTGACTTTTCAAAATCTGGGTTCTTGTCAAATCGTAGTTTTAACTGCTAATCTTGCTTTAAAGATATCACATCAAATTAGTAATTAAATTAACTTACCTGGCATTTTCAGCAGATTTCCGACTCGAAGTCCTTGCGTTAAAACACTAGCCGGAAAAACGAGCAGAATCACGAGCAATTCCAGTCCGGCTTCTACGATCATTTGGCAGAATCAGCGAACAACAATCCACATCATTTGGTTTTCCTCCAGGAAACATTCCCATTCATAGATTGGAAATCACTTGACACTAAAATCCAACCATGTCTCTGCATGATCCCACGGCTGATCTGATTGTCAAACGAACAGTCGAACGCCAACGATTTGTTATTCGACACTGGATTAAAGCTGATAAAACCGGCTGGCAGCGGCGAACGTACAAAAGATGTCCGGCGGTACGTGTTCTTTTCCTGTTTGTTTTCTAAAAAAGCAAATTTTAGCTCAAATAAAAAAATAAAGGTGTTGGAACCGATTTAAAATCTAATAGCTAAACTGGCGTACTTCCGGATGGTCAGTTGGTTATGGGCGGAAAACCTGCTGAAAGTGGCGGGTGAAGATAAGTTTCGCCAGTTTTGCATGAATGAAACTCAATCATCTCCTCCTTATTTGACTGTGGTGTGGCGATTGTAGAGAACCTAACCTGCTGGTCAATTGTAGACGCAGTAAATAGTTCATATGCCATAAGGAACTGTCAGTCTGAACTCTACGGAGTTTGAGGTACACGACGTAATGTCAAGATACTTGACGGAGCGTCTAAGCAGTTCACTTGATAATTGCCGAGCAAATTAGTCAAAGGGACATTTTGGGCCCTGACCTGTCTACGCAATATACTTCCGCTGGTCATGTTGTTTTTCGGTTAGTCAACTCAAGATGTTGACGATAATGTCATTTCCGGCTTGTAGAACTATGCTATTGAGCTTTTAGGTTGAATAATAGAGCCGGCATCTTCACTCCAGATTACAAAGCCAGGTGAAGAAGTTACTGATGGATGAAAATTAACCTTGATGTTTTTTGTTTTTGCGGGTTCTACCTGTTGTTTTCTCTGACCATTTTCATACATGAGTATGTACATTCAGAAGTCAGATAGATCATTGGGAGATTTTCCTTTGAAAATTAATTTTAAATTGAAGTAGAAAAAGAGTTCTTGCCATTTTACGTAATATTTATCATTATTACTGGTTAAAATACCGCACGTACAGTGAAACAATGAAAAGCTGGAGTTTCGTCTTAGAGGTGGCTTGAAAACTCCTGATCATGCAAGGCGCTTTTTATAGTGCTTTCTCTTTTCCGCAAACATAATCTTGAAGGTTTTGATTCGATTTCTTATTTCGGTTTTCGGCGTAATTATGGATTTTAAATGGTTTATAAATAAGTCAGGCAACATATCCTGTTAAGATTTTCACACGCGGTCCGTATTTTCAGTTGGGCTTTCTGTTGTAGAGCCTATCGACGAGGAAGATGCGGCAGCACGGCTTCTTGGTGGGTCTTTATTTGCTCTTTACCGTTGCGATTACATAAGGAACAGTGGAGCCACAGCTACCAGAAATGCAAGGCCTTCACAATGCAGTGACAAAGCGGTCAACGGGCCCAAGTTGTGCTGACGACTCGAGGTTGATTCATACCCAACTTCACCAACCAAAGGAACCGAGAGACACTTATGCTTCACCGTCAACATTTGGCTCCTGTTGACATGTTCATGGAATCTGCTCAGAAGGTCAATTTCGATGGATAAGACACTACCGATAATATGGTTGATCCGGGTCATTTTTCTGCTTCGAATTCAAACCACGAGTCTCGAAGAAAAATCTCCTAGTTTTCAAGCAACTTCATTTGTCAACTTGTTGGCTAATGGTAGTGTTGTGGATGAAAACACGAGCTTTCCGCCAGAAGATGGAGATCAGCTGCCCGGACTTGCACAGCCTTGTTTGGATTCATGCCAGCTTCCGAGCTGCTTCTGTAACGGAACCATTATTCCTGGTGGATTATCAGTGAACAATACTCCACAGATGTTGATGTTGGCTTTTGACGGTAAATAACCTGGCAGATTTCTCAAGCTAATTTTCTGATGGTTGATTTTTTCAGGAGCAATTAATATGCACAACTATGACCTTTACAACCAGATTTTTCATTCCGACCGAGTGAGTTAGAATTTGTTCGTCGGTGCTATGGAATTTTAATTGGATTAATTTTACAGATGAATCCAAATGGATGTCCAATTCGTGCGACATTTTTTGTCTCTCACCGCTGGACGGACTATAGCCATGTTCAAAACCTGTATGCCATGGGACATGAAATCGCTCTGAGAGGAGTTGCGTGAGTCCAGAGAATTTTCCCTTCGAGCCATAAGTCCGCATAAAAACTTACGTCCAAACTGTATTTTCAGATTAACTGGAGATGAGCCGAACGCCACTTATGAGAATTTTGCGGAAGATATTGTGGCTTTTCAACAGATCGCAAAGAATTTTGCTGATGTGAACCCAGCTGATATTATTGGCATGCGCGCTCCGTATTTGAAAACAGAAGGCGATGACCAGTTCCTCGCCGCTTATGACACAAAGCTCTTATATGACTCTTCGATTTTAAATCCAAGTCTGACTCCTGTTTGGCCATTTACATTTGATTATTCCATGCCATTCACCTGTCCGGAATGGCATCCTCGATGCCCTTTGTTGGCATATCCTGGGCTATGGGAAATACCGGTAACACGACTGGTACGTTGACGTTCTCTCAGACATATAATTTTTGCAAGTGTTGGATTTGTTTTTCTATTTTTTACATTTTTGTTGTATTTGTTTTACTTCAGTATTTTTTTTCTTACTATTTTTTACTTCATTTTTGAATCCAGGTTGGGCCAAGGGGGGTCCCTTATGGTTTCTACACAGCGTATGAATTTGAGAAGAATCCGATGGATGTTGCAGAAACATTAATGAAGGTAAGGAAGAACGTCGAAAGCAGCATGGAATTTGTTTATTTAGCAGATCTGAAATGAATCTGAGGAATTATGCGTGGACACCCAGGCAATCGAGTTAATTTGTTTACGTTGCAGTTTTTCAAAAGCCATTACGAAACCAACCGCGCCCCATTCACTCTCAACGGATTGTCATACTGGTTTGCAACGCCGGAAATGCGATTGGGCTTTGAGTTGTTTTTGGAACGGGTGTTAATGATGCCGGATGTGTGGATGGTGACGGGAACCCAAATAATCCGCTGGATGCAGGTATAATCGCTGCGCATCATAAAAAACTAAAATACTTGATATCGCATTAGTTATTTAACAATAAATTGAGAAAATAATCTGATCAGATTTTGTTCTTTCTACGCATCTGTTGCGTGAAAAAATTGTGTCACACACTTGATTTCTTCGCGTCTTTCAATTTAATGACCTTTTAGAATCCCACGCCAGCATCTGCGTTGAAAGAGTTCGGGCCATTCCAGTGCAGTGAAAAACGCGAGGCAGAGATTTGCCAGGCTCCCCAATCGTGTCGCACATTTCTAGAGGGTGAAGAGATATATTTTCAAACATGCAAGAGATGCCCCTATACATTCCCCTATTTGAAAAACTTTAATGGATGCTTCAATGATCCCTGCCCCACTCCAATAATCGAGTATGTGGACTCTGCGAGTCTTGTGAAAACAAACCAGTTATTATTTTTCACAGTTTTCTTTTTAATACTTGATTGTTCTCTTTTTTATTTGTGAAATGAAATGAAATGCACTGTCGGAACAATGATAAAATCCATGAAGATCAAATACAATCATTTTTCGTACGTAGAATTAGTTGGTTTTGTATCAGATCTGAAAGTATCTGGTAGATTTAACCGAATTTCCATTAGAACGAATTAAATTTGTCTGAATGTCGCGACCCACCGGGATTGATTTCGTTGTCTGGCACACAGTCTTGCGGTCGACTGGGATGTATGCGCTAGGAAGACATCCCTGAGAGCCGACTTCGCAAATCAATTATGCGAACTTGGTCGTCTGGAAGTCAGAATGAATTAATTATATCAATACTACACAGTTGCCGTTTCGTGAATTTCCTGGTAAATTTCATCCCTGAAATGCTAATTATATTTGGACTAGTTTAATATGAATTTTACTTATTGCCTAATATGTATTTCGAATGGAAATTTATAATATAAGTAGCAGGTCACTGTGCAGTCGACCTTAACCCTTTGACAACTGCCAGTCTTCCGCTTTAAATCCGCAACGTTTTGTACATCTGTTTTCTGAAAAGGATCCATCCCAGAAGAAAGTAATCTTAATCTCAACGACCGGCGAACCCCATCGTAATTTGCCTTTTTGACAAATTACCTGATTAAAATGCCATCCAGTTGATTTTGTGGAGAAGCTGTCTAAGGGATGCTTTTATCGTGAAAAAAGGCAGTAGCATTTTATTATCAGACCAGGCGGATGTTGCAGAGATCTGCAGCGGGTGGAAGTGAATGGATGGGATTGCAGTTTAGCCATCCCATTCGACAGAAAATCAATACGGAAATACGCAAGAGAAAGGATAGAGCCATTCGGAAGAGGAGGAGGATGCGTGCGAGAGCTAAACTGCAAAGCATGGCAAGCTGCTTGATCTCATTGCGTTTTTCCAAACCAAGAAGCCATATCTGTCTGCGAGACCAAATTTTAAATGACTCAAAAAACGGAAGCCAAAAAGAGGGAACTTTATATTCCATCAACACTTTGCTCGATTCTCTCCTGAAGCCGACTTGTTTGTGTCTTTTGATCTTCCGCATCGGTTGGTGGTTGATGGATTTATATCAGTGATATTCACAATTTATGAATAACAACTGGAATGGGCCGTGTGAAAAATTTGGAGATTGTGCTGCCCGGAAATGGAGCGAATGGGAATGTGTTTCAAAGCGGTGATGTCGTCCGGGGGACAGTCATTGTGGATGTGGAAAAAGTCCTGAAAGTGCGGTGGATACGCGTTACCATTCGAGGTGTTGCACGAGTCCATTGGACAGGTGAGATGTTAAATCTACTGAACAAAACTGCTGTATTTTGTAGATCTGTTTTTCAACGTTAAGCAAAGTTTATGTTGAACCTCATTACATTCTAATTTTGGAAATTTTATTGGGCTTGTTACATCATTTCGACGTCAGCTGCGCGTAAAATGCGTGCCGCTTTTAAATCAAATTCGTTGTCTACCAGATTTAAGGGAGCATTCAAACTAGAGTTGTCACAATTGTGCTAAGTTTTATTGAATTACTGTAAGAACTGAATATCTGCTGTATTTGATGAATATTTAATTAATCAGCTTGCTTTCACAGAATCGAGAAACAATGGTGCAAGACTCGGAGGCTATGGAATGTTATATACAGAACATTTTACAGCAGAGGTGGAATACGTCAACAAGAAGATCCTGCTCCTTGGCAGTGAAAGCGGAGAAAACAGAGAAACATTAAACGAAGGAAAGCATGAATATCGGTTTTCATTCACCTTGCCACAAAGGTAGGAAAACATCCTCGAAGAGGAAGTGAACTATTATTTGGGTTCAAGTATGTTTTCTTTTGCAGCTCAGTCGCCACATCATTTGAAGGAAAATATGGAAACATAAGGTCAGGATGTATTTATAATATAAATTTTAAACCGAATTCGATTGAAAAGTTTTGAACGAAAATCTATTTTTTGGTATTTTTTTGTGATTAGCTATTTACAACGGGGTGACTTTATAGTTAGCAAAATTCCTTTTTCAGATATTGGCTCAAAGCGGAAGTTGGGAAGCCATGGGCTTTTGCGTACAAAACCAAGAAGCCTTTTACAATTATTTACCCGATCGACATCAACAAGCCGGAATTAATGGTTCCAGCGGAAGCGGCTATCGCCAGTGGAACCGGAAGCAGGTGGTTGTGGTGCATGTCCTGCATAACAGCTCCGGTTTCCGCCGAAATGCGAACAGACCGTGGAGCTTACTGTAAGTGGTTCCGTCATTTCCAGAATTTTCAAAAACTGACCATGTTCTGAATTATGACAGGTGGAGGCGAGTCAATAGCGATCAGCGCGCTTTTCAACAATGGTTCCAGGCGGCATATAACACCACATGCTACCTTGTATCAAGTAAGAAAAACAGCAAACATATGTTGCTGAATCCCATTTGTGTGTGAAAAATGGTCAAAATTCAAGTGAGAGATATATTTTCACTGTTTCAGATTCAGTCTTTCACGGCCAATGGCAAATCCAAGACGAGAGAACTCAAATTGACGACAGTTTCGGGCGTCGCAATACTCCCTGGTATATTCAATCGAGAGTTAACAAAGGCGTTGACCTATACCAAAATGTGCTTCCGTAGGCGAAACTGGTTACTGGGATGCGCAGATGTTGAAAGTGCCACCCGTTGCACCTTCTATTTTGAACTGCCAGCTCATCAAAGTCCAGTATAAAATCAGGGTAAAGGTCATCAATAAAATTATTTCCATATTCTCAGATGAATAATCCTCAAACAAAAATCCATATGAAGGCTTTCAGTTTAATGATTTGTCCATGTGACGTCACGTTCCTGACATCGAATCTGGCGAGCTGACGTTTTTTGAACTTGCGTGTTTTCCCAGATTACGCTTCAAATCCCCGGCGCGTGCAACAACATCTATGCGGACTTGCCGATTGTTATTGGAACTGTTCCCTGCAGGAGACCCAGACGTGCTCGTGTCTCCGCATTAATGGTACCATCATCACATTCCGAAACTCCACACTTGAGACCAGCAGCGCCACCAGCTTACCAGGATCTTGACGAAGAACTTCCATATGAAGGTATTCATCTTCAAGCGCCAAAAATATGCTTACATCCGCTTAAAGTGATTCAAACGCGAAAAACTCACGTTATTTTTTTCATTACCGAATTGACAAAAATCATATTTCATGAAAATTTGTTCCAGCTCCTCCAACTTATGCGGAATGTATTGGTGGACCGGTCAGGTAGGTCGAGTTCAGCTAACAGTATTTAATTTGGGAATCATTTTTTGTATTTGTTTTACAGTATTTTCGACGATGAAGACGATGAAGCTCAGGTTTTTGGGTCGACGTCGTTTACACCAATGTACACTTACGTCTACGAGCATCCCAACTATGTTCCACCACCGGTCTACACAACAAATGCCATTAATACGAGTGTGGACGAAGAAATTGAACTTGGAACCGGATGTTGCGAGGAACAAGAAGCAGGGACGTCAAGCCGACAAGATCCCCGTCGACAGTCTGACTTTGATTATCCGGGATTCACTGAATTCATGTCCCATCAATTATGACCTGCTTTGGAATTTCTTCCTTTATAAACAAGCCCACGATTTCTCGGTCCGAGTTTTGAACTCATTAAAAAGGTCATCCAAATGTTTTCTAGTAGTACAAAAATTATTTTTGTTCTGGTCCGCAATAAAGGCGAATTTCAAAAAATGTTAGACACCGGTTGAGCGAGTTGCATTTGATATCGTGTCAGATGAATCGTGTTTGGGTAATTTCATCCGGGTTCGACTGTCAAACGTGCCCGGCTGGGTACGTCGGGGGTTCATGGACTGTTTGTCGTTCTCGCCCGCTGAAAACGTGTTATAGCGTTACACAAAGTAAAATGTTACCTGGAATTGTTTCTGCTTACTGAGAAATCGTTTTATTTTGAATGCAGATCTCCGCGATAATTCTAGATCTTGAAACGACGCGCGAATATGAACGAGCAATAAAAAAAGTCCCTGACCGGCGGTCAGAACAATGAACAGATATGCAAGTCCCTCTTTCAAGCTGTCTTCGCTGCAGTCGAATAACATAAAATATCCGGTCAGCCAGGATCCTCCAAGAACTCCACTTGTGGAAACGACGGAAATAGTGCTAAATTTGTTGGAAGACTTAGACCTTTTCAAAACAGTGTTGCGTTTCGTCTTCGTTTCTGAATAAAAAATGTCAATTAAACGATGTATTCTTATTCAGTATACTTGTTCTTTTGTACCGACAATAAAGTACACTAGAATGAAAATGTTCCCAGCAGCGATAATCGAGACTGGCGCAATGAATAAACAAATGAGTAAATCCATTCTTTCAGGGTCAATCCAGCACCTGAAATCAAAATTTCTGTTTGAGGACGAAACAGGAATTCCCAGTTACTTCAGTCCCAAAAAAACACATTTCTTAATTTTTGGCCTACCAAGTACCAACCAATTGTCTTCGACGCCATACACATGACCACCATAGAAGTCGTCAATATCGACATGAGCATGAGGTAATACAGAAATAACCGGAAACAACAGTGGCATTCCTACGGAAGAATATTGTTATTTTCATTTGATAACCCTGCATTACTCGATGCAAGCACCCCATGCCAGTAATGCAGCTTTCCATCTTAAGCCCGCCGAATTTCCACCAGGAACATCACTGATTTCAGTGCGTGCAGTCAAGACGTTTGTAGTTGCCTTGAAGATCCGATATGCTTCCATACCCATCCAGAAAAACGCTGACAACATCAGCCAATGAGAAAAGAAAGCTGAAACCAGGCAAAGTTCTTGGCCGTGACGAAATGCATATTGTGATATGATGAATGCGACGTGAGCAAGTAATAAGCTGATGAGAAGGTTGATTCGAACATAATTTCGTGGTGTGAGGAATAATCGTCTCCGAAACAGCTTCCATCTAAAAATATCAAATATAATATTCGAATAAACTTCGATGACCAATCAAGTTCCTACACATCATGAAGCAACACCACCAAACAGCATGCTATAGACATCCCTAGACAAGCAGTTGTCACTACTCGTGGTTCCAGTTGATTGTACTGGGCGAATCGTTCCTGATCTGAAAGGTCACTTAGACTGCTACAGAGGTTCATGAGGATTGTAAAAGGCGTGGCGTGATCACAGACGCATTCAACCGTTGATGTGGATCCATGACCTTTTACCTCTGTCCGACAACCTCGTGATGACCATTTGGCGGACACATTATCCGTTGAGAAGTCCAGAAAGGCACAGTCGAATTGCTTCCGGCCGGCAAAAAAACTCCCGCATTTTTTCTGTCGGCAGAAGTCGTTTAAACTGTCATAACTTATAAATTCAAGTTTTTGCTTACATGGAACAGTTCAACATGGTCGCCGGAAATTCTGACCAATCCCGGAACATCGTGTCGGATGTTTTCGTTGACGAAAGCGTTAAAGATCACTGGGGCGGCAGCACGAGCTCTTCGTTTAGGGAACTCGTCTGAGAAATCAATTTCAGCGAACCGGAATCTCCGCATTCCAACCAGCATCACTGTAAAGGTCACCACTTTGGACGGATTTTGAGCGCTCTCGTTTCCTGCAAATCCAGAGCAGCGGTGAATGCGGTTTTCTCTTTTCATACATAACTACTCACGCAACCGTTCGAACTCTTTACGCAGTGTTGTTTCATCGATCTTTAAAGAAACCCTTCCGACTTTTGGACCATCACTTTCATCCTTGCGAATTTCGGCGTTGAACTCGTCGTCGAACTCATGAACCGCAACAAGATTACTGAAGTCGAAGCTGTCATACTCACTATCGGGTCTCACAATAACTTTATGGAATGATAGCGCCATACTGGTCCTGTTGGACAAATACGGTGTATCTCTCGGAAGAAGAAGTTGCGGAATGGATTCAATAAACTGGTACAATTGCGATGCCAGCAGATTAGCTTCCTCGTAAGACCCGCTTTCAAGATCATTCCAGTGATCGGCATCCAAAATGATGTCATAAATTTCCAAAGCAGTTTCAACAACCGCTTCGATTTCACCATTTACGGGGCTTGTTAATTCGGACACATTGAAGGAGGCGATATTGTCGAGGATTTCAAAAAGAAGATGGAGAATTTCAAGGTCAATCAGCTGCTCCGCGTCATGACTGGATATCATGTCCAGCGTGTGGTTTCCGGCAGTCAGAAACCACTCGGTCTGGTTCATCCGTGAAAAATTGGCCATGACAGTGAAGAGATCGGAAACGAAAGATGGCCGGTCTGTGACTAGATACAAACAAAATGTAATAAGTAGTTTTAACAACTAAACCAGAAAATATAATGTGGTTACCACAATCGATCTTCAGAGTGCACAAATAGCTACTGGTCGGTGCTGGAATTTCTTCCGCGGTCGTTTGACTATACAAAGTCGTCGAAATTTCTTCCAATGTGGATGCACTTGCATTTGTAGATAAGTATGTCATGGCAGTGGACACAGTAGCTTTAGATGTATTAACCGATGACGTATGGGTCAGGCTTGTGGTAGTTGAGAACTCGGTGGGTTCATTCGATGTTGCCGGAGTAGTTGGCGGAAGACGCGTTGTGTTGCGTGGTGGAGCGGTAGTGAATCGTTCTGTATAGTTGGTGAAAAATCTGGTGGTCAGCGCCGGTGAAACGGATGACGACGGAGAGCCGATAGTTGTAGGTTCTGAAGGTGGTTCGGTGTGGGGAGCAGTTGACCAAATACCAGTCACGGGTGGAGTGTCCGTCTCTGTGGTCATTGTAGAATTTGGCGCATTTGTCTCAGACGCTGTTGTAATTATGGTCGACGATACTACAGTAGCTGGGACCGTGGACATTGTAGTAGTGTCCGGGCTGGCCGTAACAACAGGTACAAATCTGTCAAATACTGCAACAACCGCAAGAGTGACACCTTCCGACTTTTCTGGCGCAAGGCAGGAACACGAAATCCTATCGCGGTTTGGTTGGATCAATTGGCAGTCTTGGTACACAACAGAGCTCCATGTGTCTACACAGCGATATTTTAACCTCCCGGCTTCGAAGTCACTGATATCATCATTTCCAACTTGTGGCTGGAAAGATGAAGCAAGGTCACGAAATTCGCACATTTTTTTAAAAAAAAGAAAAGCCGAATTTCATCTTTTATATCGCATCTTTTATTCTGACAAATTTCAAGCGACAATTTTTTCAGGTCCAATTGATAGGCTTACCAGAAGCGCCCACGGAACAGTGATCTGGAAGCTGAGGGCTCTACCGGCATGATGCCCACTCTTGAAGTCATAAATAAATCCAACTGTCCAGTTCGACCATCGAAAACGCCAACCGATCATCGATGCCATGAAGTATTCTGGCAGCTTCGGCAGTGTTGTCATCACAAAGGAGATGAACGATGACTCGTCATGATTCCCAGACGGACATGAAGCTGATCCCGGAAATGCGGTCGATACAGATAAGCACACCTCATTCTCAGTGTAGTTCTCGCCGCAGGATGAGCCCATATGAATAACTTCATCGTCGGTCGGATGGAAATAAGGATTTAAACGAATAAAGATCGGGGATTCTAAGCAGGTATCCATAACTGAGTGGTTGTGAGCAAACACGGGTCGTTGCTGGTCTAACAGAGCAGAATTCGGCCAGATGGAAAATCCGAACGTGCCCAATGCATTAACGAGCGCATTTTGGAACTGCACAGACGATGCAGAGGAGAAATAATTTTCAAAACTAAATATACGTTGAATGATAATCTCAAGATTTTGCAAAGTCGTGTTAGTAACAGTTTCACAGCCGATCGCCATCTCGAATCTTTGAACAATGTCCAACACTTCCATCCCCATCTCCGACGCATCCAGATCCAAACCCTCCAGTTCAATCAACAAGTCATGAATCACCTGTAAGCTGCATTCGGGGAATTTGCACTTCTTCTCATTTGGCTTCCTGGAGATAGAAGAAGTTTGAGATGTCGGGCATGATCGTAGCGCCCGCTCATGTGTAGCCGAATGATTTAGGTGAGCGTGATTCGCAACGGAGACATTGGAGACAAGATGTTCTGACAGTATAACTCGAGAGGAAAAACAAACCAAAAGAAAAACAAGGCGTCCGGAGCCCGCCAATATAATCATCATCCACTATAAGCCGTCTAGTTTTGTATTCTTAATGGTGAAAGTATCTATTTCTCTCAAGAGAAACTTGTACTGCTCGCAAAGTGTACGAGAATCAGATGAAGGAATTTCCTTATCGCAGTCGCATTAACTGATAATCCTAATCTTAGCCTCGTTAAATTAAACTGTCGTGACGATTGAGCTGGAATCGAAGCACTTCCGGTTTACGAATTTATCGCAGAAATTGTGATAATTTAAATATTGAACATATCCATATGACAGGGACGTCTTTAATACAACAAAATCGGTTTATAGTTCAGTATGGATATCATTCGCTGTTAAAACTAGGAAAACAAGAAAACAATTGGTCTGTGACTGTTATTACAAAAGTCCATCCAAAAGCTAAGAAATAAATAACATAGAAAGAAGTCTACAGATTATACATTGATCACTTGCCGGCTAAATTCACGCACTGGAGATTTCCTTCAGATAATGCCGCCGGACATCTAGATGATCACTTTCCTGACCACGATTGACTGGGGTCCAGACAGGAACACCGATGAAAAGCCGCATGGCTTTTAGAAACTGATTTTTATCAGTGGTGAACCGATGATATATTCCGGCCGGAAGGGTTAGAAAATCTCCCCTGCTTACTGCAATCCGAATCCACTGGTCGTCCTTATCGCGAACATCAAAATAACCGGCTACAAAAATTTCGTGATTAAATACACATTGGTTACTAGGTACATCAAATATAAGTACGGAGACAGAATTATTCTTACTTCCGTCAAGGATGAACCGCACCTCATCATCGGTGTGCAGGTGCTCTTCGAAAAATATCCTCAGCTACAACATTAAACACTTATTTTAGAACAGCGAAAAATAACCAAGTCTGCAAAGTGCGCTCAGACAACGTTGCTCCTACATCCAGTGAGTCAGGCAGTGTGTTTCTCAGAAATCACATTTCACAATCACAAACCTTCTTTTCGAAGTCATCTCCCATGCACTGCCTTGATACTTCGACAACGTCAAAGTGGGAGTACTTTTGCGCAGAAGGAATATCTTTTAAATCGTCCAGTGTTTCCTTTGAATCCACGGGCACCTGAAGAGCATCAAAGTTTTGAAGTACGGATTTCAGATGTCGTAACAAAAATTATTCCATGAAGTGAAGTGTAAAGTGAAACAGAAAAATGGATCAAGGGATCAACTTGTAAGCTTGCATACACGTGGTCTGCAGACTGAGACTTCAATCAACAGCGCTCTCAAGTCTCACTCACCTGCTGAGCTGTAACTCCTGTTCGCCGTTCGACTTCCTCAATTGTCAAAAAATGTGGCACCGGATCGTGATTAGGAGCAAACTGATCGCCGATCTCAGCAGAAATCAGCCACGCTTGTACCATTTCCAGATTCCTTTCTGGACGTTCGATAACAAACCTACTTCAGTTCAGTTGCCAGATATCGCCTAAGGAAGACAAGAGACTTGAATGAAACCTTGTTCGACTGAAATGATGCAAATCAAGTCCGATCACACCCCCCCCCCGTCGGATTTATGGGCAATCGCCGGCCGTTCCCCTCGCAAGGGGTCGGGATATGCAAGATAGCCTACCATAGCTTGCGTTGCGTCAAAAAGTTAGTATCGTGCATTTCAAAAGGTACTGCGGTTCGAGGTTTATGGGGGCAGTCGAATGACGTCACAACCCTATCCAGTTGGTCAGTCCAAGCACCAATGGAAATTGAGCTTTGTGTTGGCCAATCCGTGATTTTACCCGCTGCTGTGGTTATAACGCAACCAAATTCCATTGGTCAGTTCGATGTAAACAACTGACGTCAGCCGACCGCCCACGAAATTGTCGAACCGCAGTACCTTTTGAAATGCACGATAGTTTTGTTTTGGTTTTGCGCGAAATTCTTCAGCTTTCTCTCTTTCCCAGTCCGAAAATACCTTGGGATATTTTGAACATGGCTTGTGTCGCCTTGGTATCGCCCAGAGTCGTTCATCGCCTGAGAACATTGTCAAAGCTGACTGAACAAGCTCGTATTGGTTATCCCTTTTTTGTTACCGCGCCTAAACGGTTTTCCTCAGATCTTCGCAATGACTCAAAAGTTGTTCCCGCTGCTACAGGGAAAAATGGAGACGAAAAATTCGACCCGGAAAAACCCATCCAGTACTCCACCAGTGATGCATTTGACATGCGAGTTTTGGACTTCGAGAAAGCTGACGATTCAAATAATTCAAAAGCCCAGAACAGGATAGTCGCGCTTAGCTTGTCTGTGTTCATGACATATTTCTTCTTTCTGCGGGAGGAGAACGATTT
>JAQIWT010000144.1:0-31828 GCA_034696485.1 Isohypsibius dastychi | reverse complement strand
CAGAAAAATAATGATTCTTTGAATTTCTGAAAGATATTAATTCCAGCAACAGTTTATTTGTCATATCTGAATGATTTCACAATATCTCTGAACGCTGAGCTAAATCTACTCACTTACAGATCTTTTTGTTGTTCTTTATGATGGACTGTGATAATTAAGAGCTTTTTGTTTTTTTGCTTCAGCTTGTTAGAGAATCTGAGTTGGATACCCAGATGCTTGTTTTGCGTGACCTTTGATACTACTATTCTGCGCAACTGGATCCCGCTGCTTTGCATGGCTTCATTTCATTTCCGGTTCGGAGAATCGCTGGTTTATTTTATTTCGACAAAATTTTGTGTCATTTGTTTTTCACGAAAGTTAACTAGACCTTTATGGTAATGAAATAACAAATTCACTCATCGAAATTTTGAGTTTTCTACTTTTTGACCGAGCTGCTCGTGACTGCCGTTATTCTTACTCCAGCGCCCAAAATGCGGCACGCCAGTTACCTACGCACAGAGTTGGCAATTACCAAAGCAAAACTTTTTTGCGCAGTCAGCGTTTGTGCTAAGCATGAACTTCACGAAAGGATATTACCTCATGTTTCGGCTTGAAATTCCGACATTTGATTCATCACGTTTGTCCATGTTGCACTGATTTGATACGGGACAACTAACAGTTTTCGTCAGGCTTGACCAGATCTAAACCACATATCATCTTCCTCTTGACCGGTTTTTTGCGAGGTAGTACGTAAGTACGTACTCCTGTTTCAAATGGAAGGACGCAGAATAATGGATACAGATCTGTCATTCATTCAGTTTATTGGGGAACAACTTCGAGTCGAAATAAGTTCTTCGTCAAAATCAATTTTGTCCAAATCTTTCGGTGGTGTTTATCGTCAATAATGGGAAGAATTTGGTTACATTCGCTGTCTAGTAGCCCACAGTACGGTACGAACTTATCATTCGAAGTCAGAGTAGTCAAAAAGATCCCCATTCAGTACTCCAGTATACGGGAAGTAACTTTGAATCGCCCCCAGATTTTGGTCCACAATCGCCATCGGTGTTTTTCTGGTTCGCTCGACCCAAATCTGGCATGCTTTGTTAGTTCCCTGTCGCAATAACAACTGACCCCGCATTGTCCAGATATCCTTTCCTCCAATCTTTGCCCGCAGCTTCTTCACTTCAGGATTGCCGGCTGGATCAGAAGCAGCTCGAGCAATCATATGTCCAAGCAAGCTCAATGCTGTCATGTTGACTTTCCCGTTCAATGTCCACTCAGCAGCGATTCCAGTCCAAAACACACCCAGACCACCGATCTTAGCCTCGACCACATTTCTTCCTGAAGAAGCGGCAATGACACAAATTTCACCAAATCGCGTCCGGTTGATGGGGCTGAGCGCCACCATTTCCGGCTTGTTCAAGATCTCCGCGATTATAGCTGGAGTGATTCCGGTAAAATATCGACCAAATTCTTTATCGAAGTCTGCTATCATGTCTTCCAGAGTAATCGGGTCTAAAAAATCAACACATTTGTAATGAGCTCCAACTAGCGGTTTCAACGCTTCAACAAATTATTTGTTTTCTGAAAGCTAAACAAACCAATGACGGAATATTTTGCATTTTCTTGTGGACTTAACAAAAAACTACTCTTACTCCAACTGAAATTAAATGAATCCAATAGTTGTCCTTAAAGAGAAAAGTTCCGGCAAAACGTCTAGTTTACTCTAACGATAGAAAAAACTCAGCGTGAATAATTTCACGAGAAAAATACGAGAACGGTTAAGAGATGTACGTACCGCAAGCAACTTCGAAGGGCGATTTCCCAAGGTTTAGGCTTGGAACAGCTTCGTCCGATAATTTTTTCTTCAGCGTATGCGATGGTACCTCCTTTCGAGAAAACACGGAAAACACAACTTTCTTCAGGAACTCGGAGAACCCTCCAGATGCTCCTGCGTCTCCACTTCCGCTCAGCTTGTCTTCCCCTCCGTTCTTCAACAAGTACTTTTGCTCAAAGTGTTGTTCGCAAACTCCGGAAGTCTGATTTACGACATGGCCACCAACTGCAGCCATCCACTGGCTTTTCAACGTAGGTTCGTCAGGAAACGGGAATATTTCGACGGTCAGTCCGTTGACGGCTTCGGTGCTGGCGGAACAGTCCGGAACAACACATTTAAGAGAAGCCATTCCGTTGTTGAATGAGAAGGCGTTGGATTCTGAAAAATGAGCCGGGAAACTGATGAAGGAGAAAATTCAAGGCAAGGCGCGAACAAGTAAACAAATCAGAGAGCCAACGACGACAAGTGGTTTTACTTTTTCCGAAACGTTTCGCTCTGTACCTACTTGGAATAACCAGTTGTCGGAAAGTGTAAATATAATCCGAATCACCGAATCCAAAAAAATGAAGAGTTCATCGATATCACAAGTTAGAAAACCAGATTTCTTCCTGGAACTTTGGATCGCATCAATCAACAATGGCAGCCATGAAATCAATCAAAAGCGCTTCGAAGCGTTTCAGTTTCCAGTCAGCGCCGTCTGTGGGGTGGTGTGGGCCCGCTGTCAATGATCATGGTAAGCCCCGTTTTGACCGGTGATTAAATCGCTTGGATAACATAATGCAGAATAACGATAATTCTTTCAAGTTTTCAAAGATATAATTCAAACAAAAATTTATTTGTCATATTTGAAAGACTAGACAACATCTCTGAACACTAGGCCGACAACTAAATCTGTTTTTTGGTAAAACAATACACTTTTGCGTCCGTTGATATTCCAAGAAGGGCACTGGAACCGATAAATTTATAAACACTCCCGAACAAAGATAAAAGCGCACGAAATACCGATTCACAGAAGAAAAACATAATGGATAAAAGAAAAACTGACACATCAATATCCTGTCCATCGTTTCCAAAATAACTCGTAATAAGCTACGAAAAGAACAACTTGAACGAATTCCAGCTGGGCATTTTATCCGGTGAAGGCCACCATGGATTTTTCTGCTCGTTCAGAACCTGGAAATAACAGACTGAACATAAGAATGTTATTGCTTGTAGTCTATCATGCCGCAAAATCGGCAAGACTACCCCAGAACCGTCAGTTCTTTTAGGCTTTCAAAAACCGAAATTATGGTGAAACCTCTTCCGTTTTTTCTGAAAAAATACCAAATTCGGAAAATGAAGATCACTTACTCGATCTTTAATTTTGTTGTAAGCAATGTTATCTTCCGCGGGCATGAGTAACTCGGGAGCTCCGTGAAGCGCGTCGAAATCAGATATATATGTGTCATAGAGACCATGCCATTCGAAGGCGTCGCGATATCTGAAAACGAAGAAAACTATACAACAAAACAAACTAGAAAACGAACAACCTAGACAAATATCCTGTCCAAAATAATTAGGTAAATGGCGCTGTGAAAAGGAAACAAAACGTGATTTACTTTTCATTAAAATCGAAATATGAAGTTTCTTTACAGCGCTATGACACCCTAAAAAATGAACGGTTCACACCAAAATTACGGAAATTAAATGTTGAAAAAGAAAAAAAATTAATTCGATTTAAAAAAATTCAACAAACAACAAGGTTATTGTAATTTAAGTATTAACGATTTCCGAAATCGAAATTTGCACTTCATAATTCAGAAGCCGAAAGGGCCGAAAATTAACAAATTTCGTCCTTGAAAAGCGAAGCTGATCCGATCGAACCGCTTGCATTTTTATCCAAATTCGAAAGCTATTCGTTTGCTTCTTTATGAAGATTTAAATGAACGTACTTGACTCGTTGTTCATCCCAATCTGAATCCAGCGTCAGTTCGCGCCAGTCGCGAAATTTCGGGTCGAAATAAACGCGTTCTTTATCGAAATCAATTTTCTCCAAATCTTCCGCGACTCTTTCAGCATCAGCGATTTTTGTCCAATCATAAACCAACACCTCGCAAAAAGGCTCCATTTGCGGGAGGAAGTGCTTCTTGTAGCCATCTTCGATCAGCTGGAGATATTCCGGGGTCAGCACCTCACTCTTCACTTCGTAATCCTGGAAAAACAAACGGAATCAGTGAGAAAATAAAAGACAGATATATCCATTCGTGGACATACAAAATGCCGAATTTCGAAATCAGGCTGTGAACGGAATATGTATTTCTCAAAAGCGAAGTGTTCACACAAAATGAAGATTGATAATTTTTAATTATGAATACCATGAAAACGGAATTTCAGACCGAGCCATCTCAATCAGCGACTACAGGGACCGTAATTCGAAATTGAATTTTATTAAGAATGCCCCACAACACTCTGTTTCCTGAACCGGAAATACATACAATATTCCGCTTTTTAATCCTTTCCATGCACACGTCGATCGGAGCATCGAGATAGATCACACAATGTGGCCGCATCAGCTCGTTGATATTGTAACTTTTGAAGTCGTAATAAAATCTTCTCGCTGTGAAAAATCAACAAATTTTCATAAAGAATTTAGAAAATGGTTCAACCGGAAATCGAAGAGAGATAAATTCGAAAATTCCAGAACTTACCATTACGTCCCATATACTTTTTCTCAACCATCGCATCCACGAAAATAAAATCACTATACGGCGAACGTTCCATCACGACACCTTGCCCTGCAAAACGCCTGAAATTCCGACCGGAAGTCAATCACTAAAACGCCAACCAAAGCCGTACCGGTTTGAAAAATCACGTTGAGAGCTTCAACATATTTCAGCCATCTCGCAATATATTTCATAACCTGCATTTCCGCGGTGTGCCAGTTGTTCGGATCTTTATAAAAATCTTCAATGCCAAAATGCTGGGTCGTCATCGGAAGCTCGTCATGAACTTCCCTGATATCGAATCCAATCACTTTCTCGTAATATTCGCTGAAGTCTGGTTCCGGAAAGTATTTCATCCCAAGCTCTTCAGCCAGATTCTTGGCGAAAGTCGTCTTCCCAGCACCAATATTCCCTTCCACGAGAATTAATTTGCTGTTTTCGTTTATCCTCCAAATCGTCTTGTCCAAGTTGAGAACGCTGTGGTACCATCGATATTTCTTGGTTTTGTATGGCCATGGTGGTGGAGTTTCGGGATCGATTTCAAGTGCGTCTTTGTGGGTGATCGTGCGGATAGATATCTGACTCAAAGCTGACGGTTTCGAGAAGAGTTCTTTGACAGGAAGTCGCTGGGCTAGACGACGCAACGCTCCAGCCATGATCCTGGAATCAGAAATTTTTCATCATCAAAAAATTTCTGGACTTTCGACACAACACATTCGCTTCACGTTCCAGATTTGCAAGAAAAACAGATAGATATTTTTCAATGTTTACGTTTTCATGTGAAGGAAACTCACCTCTGGTTTTCAAGTCCTGATCATGTACGAGGGTGCATGCAAATGGCTGGGCTATCCAGATATATACAGCTTTCTCCGGAACTGTCCAAAAATAGGGCAACAATACGTGAGGAAGCTCAGAGATCGTGGAGCATTGACTGTTTTGGCTTTTTGGGCGAACTCCTTCCTATATCTGGGTTGAGCACGGTGCACGGAAGACGTTTTCAGCAGAGGGGTTGGATACATTTGCCCCCTTACCACCAAGGGGGCCAGTCGAGCTTTTGGTTCTTTTTGTTTTGCTTTGTGTCGTTGTTAGTTTCCGATTTATGTTGTTGCAGCCTCGGAATATCGCGGTTTTCTTTAAAGCGATGAAAAATATTGAACATAAAATACTGCAATCTTATCTCGCTTTATCGGCCTTTATCCGGTTCAGAAATGAATGATGTAAAATTTGATGACTGTTTTTTTACCAAACTTAATTTTGAAAGTGACCTATCCAATCTGGATAAATTTATTCTATCCTTCTTTTTTTCACGTAAGAATTTCTGGGTAATTTTGGAGGAACTGGTTTAGGCAAAAAAACATTATAAAATAAATGTTTTCGGAATGATGGAAGAGCGATGAAATACGTTTATTTACAATGAATAAAATCTCGGAAAAAGCGAAGTAGGGAAATCGAGAGAACTGTTTATTATTAATACTTTGATGATGCGGAATTTTCGGTCACAAAACGTTTTTCATCGAACTGCAATTTTCTTTGTCTACTTTGTCTCTAAAAGTTTCTTCGACTTTTAGCCAGCTGTTCAATATGTTCGGAAGCCATAAAAACCAAATCGCCCTCTCCTCTCTTCTTCCCAGGAATATCCCCAAAACGCCGAGAAAGACTAGAATTATTATATTTCCCTTTCTGCCTGCCGCGATCTCTTTCATCTTTTCTTTCATTCCCTTGACACAGGTGTGCCCCGCCGACTTCTCTTTCCAAGTATCCATAAATTCGAACAATGACACTTGGACGGATTATGACCGGCTGGCCAATTATCCACACCAAGCAGCTCAGCTGATTTCCCCAGCTGAGAAACACAAAGAAAGAAAGATGGAAAATATTCCCAGAGTCTTCCAAAGCAGCCTTTGTTCATTCCTCCAATCGGCCATTGGTCAGATGTGATCCTAAACGTATAAAAGAGCCTGGAACACATCGAGAAATCTGGCAGTCTTGCGTTTTGGACGAGTGGTCCATCGTTTGTAGTTGAAACGCCAGCAAAATGTTCGGAAAGGTCACCATTTTCCTTCTTCTTGCTGGAAGCGCCGTCCTGGCTGCTGGAGGAGATCCTGGGATCCGGTACAATTTCAACGATGAATCCGAGGCTTATCTGAATCGTCAGATCAACCAGGAGCTCAACACTTCGTACATCTACCATTCCATGTACGATTATTTCGCGCAGGAAGACGTCGCCTTGAAGGGATTTGCCAGATTCTTCAAAGAGCGCAGTGAAGTCGACATGAAGCACGCCGAAATGTTGCAAAAATATCTGCTTCTTCGAGGTAATTATCATTTTCAGAAAATATTCAAATCTCGAAGTACTGGAAGTGGTTCTTATTTTGCATTTTTTTTTTCTCCAGGCGGAGAAATTCAGCTTGGAGCCATCAAGAAACCAGAGCAAGTACGATGGGGGACTGGTCTGGAAGCGATGAAAGTCGCTCTCCAGATTGAGAAGAACGCGAACGAGAACCTGTTGGAAGTGTGGAAGATCGGAAGCAAACACGGAGATCCGCAGGTAAAATCTCTTGACTAATGGCGTAAACCCTGAAAAACTGACCAGGGCGTTGACCTTGGTATTGCACCTTGCAATATGACTGATCATTTGTTTGGTTTCTTGCAGCTCTGCTCCTGGTTGAACAGCGAGCTCTTGAGCGACCAGCTGGAACTCATCAAGAAAATCGCCAGCTACATCACCATCTTGAAACGCGTTGGAGGTGGACTGGGAGAGTACCAGTTCGATATGCTGACCCTGGGACACGGCCACCATGAACATCACTAAACCGAACTCCAACTCCGACTGATCTCTTAATTAATTTTTAACCCAACTTTGTTCGCTTTTGCCGTGTTTTGTACTTGACTTTGTCTATTGCCCATCATCCCCGAAAATTTTCAAAAAATGTCTCAGTATAAAAACGGAATCAATAAATAAAATGCTCATAAAGAAAAAACAGCCCATCTTCGAAGTTGAGTCGGCCAAGTTCGAATTGTGACAATTGAAAAGAAAAGATCCGCTTCGTGATTCCGATTCCGAAGTTGGCCGCTCCGCTTTTGCGGTTTACCAGAAGTCACAGCCAGTGCTGGATTTGACGCCCATCCGCCCATCCACAGATGGCCATCAGGGGGCGCTGGATGGGTACGAAAGCTGGATGGGACATCCGCAACCCATCCAGGTTTTCGACGGTTGGAAATTTTTTCGATGTCCTCGAAATCAAATTTTCGATAGGCTTTTGCCAACACCTACCTCTCGCAGCTTGAATAAACCGGGGTTTCGGGGGTTCCCTTTAAACATTTTGTTAGATTGTGAAGTTTAAAGCGCCCAGGCTCATAACTGTTGAGAAAAAAAGGTTAAATTTGTAACGGAACTGGCATTTCGGTCGTCACCAGCCATATAAACGCGCGAGCGCGAGCAAAGCGAGCGCGAAGCGCAAAAATTTTTGGAGAGTTGTTTTTTTTGGTGGATGGGGACGAAAAAAACTTCAAATCCACCACTGGTCACAGCTGAGCTGACTCTGTTTTCTCAAACTGCGAAAATTTGACCATTTCTTCTTTGTTGTTATCACCGTTTCTTCTCGATTTCCTCGGCTGAATTTCATACAATTTTGAGCTCGTTGCTTTACCAGGTATTCTTCGCCGAGTTGGTTTATTTCCTGGCTGAATTACGAAGGAAATGGCAGCGTCCGTTTCTGGAGCAGAAATTGTCATTTGTGCAGGAGCTTTCATCAGCATCTTTCTCTTCAAATATCTCATCTCACGTTCTCCAAAACTATCCCCAAAACCAGAAAATGACACAAGACTTCAAAATTACGACGAATTACCGGAAGCTGGCAGAAGCTCAGCCAGTCTCACACCTTCTTCCGGGACTTCTCTTCCCAGTTTTTCTGATCGTTATTCTGGTGAGTTTTCCCGTTTATCTTTTACTTTTGAATATGATGAAGTGGAAAACGCTTGTTGTAGCTGGATTTCAACCAGTCATCGGGTTGGAGAACTTGGGGAACACGTGTTATTTGAATTCGTTGCTGCAAGGACTTGTCTGCATTCCTGAATTTGTTTCATGGATCCAGGAGACGAAACTAAACGTGTGTACTCCAAAATTTAACGCCCGAATGAAAGTCAACGAGGTGGAAGCACCTACGAAATTCCACAAAGTTGCGGTGGAGCGCTCCGAGAATAGAGCCCGAAATTTCTTCCATTCTTTCTCGAGGGCGGTTGAAGGTGAGAATTTTTTTTAATTTGAGCTAATCCATTATTTCAAATGCGTACTATTGTTTGGCGAATCGAAAAAATCAAGTTGAACTATGTCTGGATGAATTGTATTGGCGTTCAGCCGTCAGATTAAGTTCTGCCGAATATCTTTGAATTTTACCGACTTCCGGTCGCGTACGACTTGTCTTCTTGTTTTCTAATTTGATGTTGAATTTGCGTTTGATCTTGCTTTTCTTGCTTTTCTTTCAATTCTTATGTTTACCTTGTTTCTAATTTGTTTCTGCATTTCCAGCTATGAATTCCAAGCGAGCTTCCGGTGGAAGATCGTATGCCGCATCTTCCCTTGTAAGCGCCATGTTCGACGGAGCTGGTTCTTCCATGCGAAACTATCAGCAAGTGAGTATTTCTGATCCATCAAAATGTATTCGTTGTGTTGTGTCAGAATTTTGTGTTATTATGAGCTCTGTTTTCCCAGGATCCAGACGAATTGTTCCTCTATGTCAACCATTTATTCTCAAAAGCTGTTTCTCGTCAGCGCAATTCCGTTTTTAATATCAAAGTGAAACAGATAGATGAGCTGATGTCGAAGCAGAATTCCGAATATCACGATATCGCATCTCGACCGGAAGTGCAATCTAAATCTAAAACTGCTGCCTTCAATATTGATCCAACCAGAGAAAATGGAATTCCGTTCCATGGATTATTGTATGAAGACCTCTACTGTGTTGTTTGCAAGAAATCTCGCCCACTTCCGCTGGAGTTGTTCACGAGTTTGTCTCTTACATTTCCGTATGGACATGGGCGAGCTCAGGTAAGGATTCTGTTCGTTACGATTGTAATATTATAAATTCATCAAATGAAATGTAATTTTTGTAAGCATAAAGTTTGTCCCGTTGAATTCTGAATGAAAAATGTCTTCAGTTGTTGACAAGAATTTATTTCAAGCTTGTCTGTTCATCATTGCTGTAGAGATTTCGTTCTCCTGCGTTCTTCCATATTCCTGTAATTTTCAATGTTCTTCAAATCTTTCCATTTTCAGGCATGTTTTTTGGAAGACTTACTGAGAAATTATTTCACCCCGGCGGATCTTGATGCTGTCGATTGTCCAACTTGCACCAGCAAGAGTTTCGAGCAAAAAACGGCCAAGACCCCACATCTAAAAAGGATCTCTTTGGCTCGGGTTTGTGATGATAACTGCTGTCGATGTTGACTGATTTTTAATGCGGCCTGTTTTATTTGTAGTTACCAAAGGTTTTATGCATTCACATTCGACGAGCCGTGTGGGATGGAACGGATTCATTGAAGCGACCGGATATTGTCAACTTCGGCACAAATTTATTCTTCAATGAATATTCCTGGTTCAGATATCTCAGTGAAAGCACAAAATCGGCCAGATTTCCGACGGAAATTGGGTATGATTTTCGCGCAAGTTTTTTAAACCTTGTTGAGCTATGGGGTAGAAACCTGATTGAAGACTTCTGTACCGAAATGGGTTTACCGTGATTTTTAAGTCCTCAGCAGCTGAACTGATCATGTTTTACTTTTCAGGCCGACCGCTTCCGGTACATATTCTCTCCATTCCGTGATAGTCCACGTCGGAAGTCTGAGTTCCCGGGGTCATGTTGTTGCTTACCGGAAAGGTCCAGTTGGTTCCAAGAACGCAGATTGTTGGTATTATACCAGCGACGATGTGGTCCGGAAAGTCAGCTGGAAAGAGGTTGAGAATGCAAATCCTTACATGTTGTTTTATCAGCGGAAATGACACCACTATGGTAAATTTACGTGGACACGTATTTGGTTCTTTACGGTATGTTCGATGTTAGTTTTCGTCGACTTGTCCGAATCTGTGATAAGAATTAGCTAATTGTTTGGTATTACTAAAGGTTCTTTCGCTAAAAGAAATGCCCGAAGAAAAAATGTTTCGCTGGTTTCATTTTGCTGATTGAATAAGCTGAAAAATGAACAGTTTTTATCTGTTTTTTGGTGGCAATTCAATCTATCCGATTCAAATCCACGATATTTGACGGATTTCTCTTTAAATTGAGTTTGAGCTTTAGTAAGTTATCAAGATATTTTGAGTCTGAAAATTGTCGTATTGGTGTTTCGCTTGATGATCGGAACTTGACAGAAAATATGATTGTGGAATTGTCATGATGGAATACTGTACTGGAATTGGGTTTTTGCTTCGCTGTCTGCAGCTTTTCGGCTTGAAGGTGTTGGTCTTATCTCAAATATCATCCTTGACTTCTCGTCATTTTAGTGATGGAAATATTTCAGTCAGAATTTGTAGTATTGCTGCTCGTTAATTTGGAATATCCAAATTATAAAAATTGGATTTGCGTTATCTGAATTATAGTTGGGATATCATTCGGCAGGTTAATTTCTACTCAGTACATTTTTCAAGGTTAGAAAATGGGTGGAGCTTCCAAGAATGTTCTCTGTCAGCTGCTGCCCACGGCCCAGTTTTCTTTCACTTTCGCTCGTTCGCGGGATAACAATAGACTTTCTGCCCAATCTGGAGGAGAATTTGGATTTTGATTTCGCTAGGGAATCTTTGGTTGGAAGTTTCTGAAATGATGCAAATGCTGCTTGTTTTGATATGCGTCGGAATCGGCATTGTTGCGCCATGTTGTGTTGATGGTTTGAATGAGGATGGAACACGGGCTGATAATGTGTTGGGGAATAACGAAAAATCGACAATTGCTCTTAAAGCGCAAAAAGATGCGATGGAGCAATCACTTAGTAAGTAAATTGTGAAACGTTTTATAAATCCTGCTGGCGGACCAGAATTAATACCGATTGGTTTCTAGAATTCCTTTCCAAATATTGCGATTTGCAATTGATGAAATGCGAAAATATCCCGGAAAATATCACTTTGGGACCGATGTTTAGCGACAATTTGTGGAAGCCGAGTTCTCCAGGTGTGGACGGTGGACGAAATGGAAGTTGTGGAATATTCACCGGAAATACTTCACACAGAGTTCACGGTTTGTTACGGTTCTGTCATTTTTTTCAAGAACACATGCACTTTCATTTAAAATCAGTACTATGTTAGATTTCCGGTGAATATCTATTTCGTGAATCATGGGAGAATCGTTTTGATTTACCGTAGTGAAATCAATTGAATCATCGTTGTTGGTAATGTGTACTGTATGTAATCTAATCTATGGTTTGAAAAACGAACCGTTTCCGGCTGATACAAAATTTTCTCAGTGCGATACAGTTTGGTTTGATTCCGTCAATGCATTGTATTGAAATGTTTTGTTCGATGATTTGTTTTTACGTTGAACATAAAAGTGCTCATGCCAATTCAGTTGATAATGATAAATGCGAAATATAGTATCCTTGCAGATTGGGAGAAATATGTCGATCCAGGAGTTCTTCGAGACCACAAGTACATTTTCGCGCCTAATATATCTGGACAGAGCACCGTTCGTTTATATGAAGGAGATTTGCTGAATAATCTTGAGTTGGGAAACGTAAGTTGCGTTGTCAGAAATGCATTGTTCTGCAAATACTAGTATTGTTGAACTTGCGAACCGAACGGAATATTTGATTATGAATGTTTTCTTCCCCAGGGATCTGGAAATCGGAAAGCAATAAACAAATTGGCGAGATGGCCGGATGCAACTGTGCCGTTTATCATCGACGAAGCAATCACCGGTTAGTCAAAGATTAAGAAAAGTCCTCTGCAGTATTCTATACAAATTGTTACCCGAGAAAAATATTCCATGATTTTTTTTCCAGATTTCAATCTTCGAGATGTTATCCTGGAAGCCATGATTATGATTTCCAATGAAAGCTGTATCAACTTCGTGGAAGCGAATCTGGTCATCCACACCGAACATGTTGTTTTCGTCAAAGGTCATCAGTAAGTACTCAATTCAAAGTGTGCAAACTGACAGTCCTGTGCATCTTACACAAGAAGATTATTTTTTCTTGGCCTAAATATTAGAAATAAAAAGTTTCTAAAGCTCAGCTGATCAGCAGATGCATGCCAAGTATCGCCAGGTATGCGAGAAATTGAGAATAATACCGAAAATATTTTCCTGATATTTATAATACATAAATAGCAGGACAATGTTTACCCGGTTATCGCTTGGTGGGAAATCTGATTTGAGTGAGATGGCTTGGCGTTTTCTTTGTTTAGTGACTTATTCAGAAAGCCATCAAACGAGAAACTCATGTAGGTTTGCGGTACTAGTTGTTGTAGTCTCCAGTGATAAACGGTGGGTGTCCGCTAAGTGCATGTTCCGTGCTATCTGCACTGGTACACCGGAACGTTGGGCTTCGGTAATTACTTATGGTTGTTTTTGAAGCAACTTGGAGTCAGTTGAGTGTTGGCGAATAGAAATTCCGAAAAACACTTTCTTTTCGATGCAGCAGTGTTCAATGAAAAACTCGAGACTGAAAACATTTGGTAAGATTTGTCTTTGTCTTAAAGGGGAATATATATATAGGTGCAAATGCTCCAGCGAAAATATATGAGAAGTGAAATTTTTTTATGAAATTTACCATCCCCGAAACCCTATCACAAGTCTGGTGCCATCTGAATATTTCCCATTACAGGAGTGTTTGATTGCGGGCATCAAGCAGTTTTTTCTTTCTTTTTAATTGATTTTGCCGGAATCATTGAGTGGTGTTGGTTTAACTGTAAAATCCTGTTGTTTTCTAGGTATGCAGCCAGCGTTGGTCGGGGGGTTCGTCAGTTGGTAACCGTGCTAGACGAGCCGGTCAGAAAAGAAACCCGTGGCCAAATCCTTCATCTTCTCATGCATGTTCTTGGATTCGGTCATGAACACAATCGTCCCGATCGAGATCAGTTCGTCTGGATCAATTGTTCCAACACAGAAGTTATCACCAACACCAGTTTTCAATACGTGGACGCTCCTTACGATTTCGACTCGATCACTCATAACGGTGTGTTTGATTACGCCGTTGATCCGCGATTTCCGGCCATTCTTCCAAAGGTCATTGGAAAAAAGATCGGGCAGAGAGAATATCTGAGTCGAACGGATTTCCACAAAATCAACACGTTGTACGAGTGTCCTAGTAATGCTGTGAACAACACCTCTGGTACGAGAGCGGCGTTGGGGAAGAGACATTCTGGAGCCGAAACAGATTTAGTTATCGAAGGTATAAAATGAGCAGATATCTACCAGACCAGAAGTTTTCAACGTTGAATCAACAGGTGTCTTTGAATACAGTAAGATCTTTCACCAGCAAGAACTTTTGTTATCCATAATTGTGGTTCGGAATTTTTCGTCTCAATATCAAATAAATGATTGAGATTTTTCCGTTTTTATCTCGTTTATTCTTATATGTCTTTTTGTCACTTCCGGTTTCTGGATGCGACTATTTGTCCACAATTTTTTTAATCAAATCTTTTTCATGTCTCATCATGTGAAGTTTTCTTTTTTGACGTTTTTTCTTCCGTTTTTTGCCTTTATCGCGCATCGCTGAATAATCTTTGGAATTTTCCATTTCAGACTCTTCAATTCGTTACGGTACCACAGTTATTCCGAATTTCACCAAGTTTTCCACACCGCCGTTTTCATCAACCACCGCAGCCACAATAACCCCAATCACAACTTCCCACTGTCCAGTTTGCACTTGCGAATGTCCGATAACTTCAGCGCCGCTCCCGGAAACCGTTCCGGAAACCCCGCGATTGGTTCGAACTCAGGCCGTACGAACACAAGAAATTCCAATGACCATTTCATCAACCATTCAAGCCCAACAGCTTCCGGCTCAAACGCAACCAACCGACGTTTTGTCCAGGCCCGAATCCACGCTAGCTGCTAATTCGCCGTTCAACCCCGCAACTTGGCACAAGGTGAGCACTTCCGGTTTTGGAATATTTTAACGGTAATAAAATTTCATTTGAAAGTCTAGATGAAAACGCCAAAAAATCACATTTCAGCCAGAAGAACAAGACAGGGAAATTTGAACAGAACTGGAATTACAGTAGTGAATTAAAGTACTGGATGCATTTAAGATATGGTCATTGTTAGTTTGATTACTTGAATTAAGGATGCACTGAATCAAGTCATGTAGATGTTCATGTTCTTTCACAGTTTAAAGTCCCAGATCCACTGGATTCGTACGTGAAAGATTATCTTCAAGGAGCGCTACGAAATTCAGGTAAAGCTTTGTGAACAGTTGGCTTTTTTTGTTTATTTGTTGAATGGTACTGCCTTTTTCTGACTAACTTCTCATGTGTTTCAAACCAGTTTTATTTGTTCACAGCTCTTGGATTTCTGGTTAACAAAAATGGGAGTCCGATTTCGAATGCTCCGGAAACTGGATACAGCCCTGTAATGACTAATAATTATGCCGGTTATTCCAATGGACAAGTGACTCCATATGCTAACAACCTTAATTATCCACAAAATGCGCAACAGTTCTCCGCTTATCCAGCTTCCTCGCCTTATCCCTATTTTCAGCAAGGCAGAAAGTAAAATAAATTTGTTCGAATGTATCGTCTCGGGCTGTTCAGAAATTGTTTTGAACTTTCAATTTTGAAACGTATTTTTCCTGGAATCGATTTCATGATTTCTGAAATTCGTTGGCGGAGACAGGGGTCTTTCCTCCGGCATTTTTGTTTTATCTAAAAGTTGGAATAAAAACAAAGCCAGTTTGATTTAATTGACCTGCGATGGTTCAGTTTCACAGATTGTCTGTGACTTGAGGACCGTTTGACGTGGAGCATATTTCAGTCATGTAATCTCGGCTACGCGTACTCGTTCATTACCATAAATTAATAATAATATTTTGATAATAATCCACCTGATTTGAATGATTTTCCTGCCTAAAGATTTGAATTTGCCTTGTTTGACTCAGTTGGGATATACTGTAATTCGACAAGTTTGTTTCGATAGAAAAGCTACATGCCTGGTAGGTCATCCTTCTAGTTTAGAAAATTGATGGAGCTTCTGGAGAATTCTCTCACCTGCTGCCCACGGCCCGGTTTTCTTTCAGTTTTGCTGACTTTGCGGAGGAATAATAGGCATTGTAAAAGTTTCGAAGGAGAGATGGTATTCTGACTGCGTTTGGAAACTAGTGTTGCATACTTCGCATGTTCTTGGAACAATAATGCCAATGTGGTCAGTTTTGATATGCGCCATGATTGTGATATCTTCAACAAAGCTGTATCAACTTTGTGGGAACCAATCTGTTCATCCAAACCACACCGAACATGTTGCTTTCGTCAAAGGTCATGCGTAGGTTCTGAGCAGTTTGAATGAAGAATGACTGAAAACGGGCGCAAACCCCATAGAATTTGCACGAGGATATATTGTTCCAGATCGCATTGTGAGGAATGGCGCGTAGCTGAAGCTGAGTTGGCAGATAGGTCATTTGACTCGTTATTTGAGAAGTCGAGAAATCATGCCGAGATTACGGCTCAAACTTCTCGAAGATATAACCGGCAATATTGTTTTTTATTTGGTAATTAATGCTTCTATCAGACCAAGGTTTATTATCGCTCGTACTCTCTGCAGTTTGAATAAAACTCAACGTAAATTCTGGTAGTTATCTGGAAGACCATCTTTGAAGAAATCCGAAGTGGTCCATCCATATGTGGTCAGTGAAGAACATGCGTAAGAGAACGTGACTAAGAACATGAATTGTAGAAATTGTTGCTCCCATCAGCTGTTATCAGGTATCGAAAGCCTGCAGAAAAACGCAGCCTCCTCGAGAAGATTAGATTTTGCACAGAGCCAGCATGATGAATGTGCAAGCAGCAATGGATGTAGTCCGTGTGTTGAGTGGGGTCCCGTTGCAAAGGTCAGTGGGGCACGTGCACGCTGTTCCGACTGGGCCCATATCTTGACAGGTGTCTGCTGAACCACCGATCCCACAGCCTCTCATGAAGGCTACAAACAAAAATGAACCTAGATTTTTCTGAAGGGTCAAGTAGAAGTTCACAATACCTCCTTCTTTTCCCATCTTGATGCAAGAGTTACGACCAGGGTCGCACTCGAAGTCTTTGGTCGGTTTGTCACACGAGTCACAACCGTAGCACCTGAGTCCTTGGGTTCCTACGATAAGAAAATGATAACTTTTTTATTCAAAACGTGAACTGATAATGACGGTACCTTTTATAAGTAAACCAAGCAGGATAATGGCAGGAAGAACAGATCTCATTTTGATTCCCAGATGGATCCCGTCCCGTCAAAAAAAGTGCAAAACGCCCCTAACGTCTAAATTAGAGAAAATTGATTCCAGAGCTGCTGCTAGAGACCAATCGAACAGTACAATGTAACCATGGTTTCCTACCAGCTAATACCTGCGAGTTGGACACCACAGACCAAACATAAAGCCCGTCTGTCAAGCCACGGGAGTTTGCAAGAAATACCCTCAAAATTAAGGGCCTCGGATTCGAAAGGCTTTTGAAGGGCCTACTATTTCAAGAAATTTTCAAGCAAAAACAAAGGAATAATAAAGCCTTCAAACGTCTTCCGACGGCTTTTTTCTCCGTTTGAATTCAATTTTTAAGGCTCGAGATGAAGGCCAAAAAAGTCCTTTTGCAGTGTATCTCTATGCATGGGGAAGTTGGTCCTGTGATTATCAATTGTTGTTGTTTAAATGTATTGTTATTAATGAGTATTCACTTCGTAAGAAAATAAAAAAGACTTGTGCGGCGAATGTCCAACCGTCATCGTTTTGTTTTCAGACATTTAATTTAAATTCGATGACTTACTAACAGCAGGGTACTTATAGTATACTATTTCAAGCAAGCACATGACTCAATCAACAGCTTATTGATTCACTTATTATAAGGAGCTTATCAAACGATGAGGTAAATCATTCGCTCAGAAACCACGATAAAATTAGTCACCGCTCGACAATGAGCTCTGTCGTCACGAAAAAAAAGAAGCTTGAGCTGAAAAAGTCAGAGAAGTGAATCAGAGCAAATAATCAAGATTTCCAGATCCAAAAAGAGCGTTGGAGGCAGCAGAATGAAGAAGGCTTTTGGAGTATAATGTAATTTAAAAGTTTAGATTCTATGTATAAATGCAAGAACGTGCACATTTCAATCACAAGAACAAAGACAGGGAAATCGCATGGATCTGAATTCATTGCATATTTTGGATATGGTCACTGTTGTTTGATTTCCTGAATTAATGATTCTATAAATCAAGGTCATGGAGATGATCTTGTTCTTTTACAGTTAAAGCCCATTGGATTCGTACGTGAAAGATTACCTTCAAGGAGTATTGCCGAATTCAGGTAAGTTTTGCTGTTTTTGTTTATTTGCTGAATTTTAATGCCTTTCCCTAACTCATTTTTCGTGTGCTTGAAACCCGTTTTATTTGTCAACAGCTCTTGGATTTTCTGAGAACAAAAATGGGAGTCCCATTTCGAATGTTCCGGAAAATGGATACAATCCTGTAATGGCTAATAATTACGCCAGTTATCCCAATGGACAATTAACCGCATATGCTAACAACCTCAAATATCCACAATACACGCAACAATTTTCCGTCCTCGCCTTATCCATATTTCCATCAAGGTAGAAAGTAAAGAAGTTTTCGTTCGGATAAATTGTCTCTGACTGCTCAGAAATTGTTTTGTAATTTTGTTTTTAAAGCTCGTTTCTCCGCGAATCGGCACAAAACTGACGGAGACAGAAACAGCCGAAAAAATCACAGTGAAAGATATTTTCAGAGGTTTCAAATTTGCGAGTGCGACTAATCGGTCAGGTTATAAACCCTCGTATATAAAATATACACCCTCCAACAGCTCGAACGAGCCTCTGTTCACGAGTAACGGCAAATCAGAAACAAAGGTTCGTTATTGTTCGCGTTCTCTCCAATTAGCAGAAATCACTTCTGTTTTTAAATTTTGAAAACCAGAAATCAGTAATTTCATGTACACTATCCATGAGTGGCCAGTACCGAACACGGTTACACATACAAACGCGCACAGTTTTTGTTGCGCACATCAGCTGTTGCCTGTCAATACAAGTCTGCAGCTTCTCTTGAGTTTATTAGATTTTGAACAGAACCAGCACGATTAGCGTGCAAGCAGACATGGTAGCAGTCCATGACTTGAACTCGGCCCCGTTGCAAAGGTCAGTGCTGCAGAAGCATCCGACGGAGCCTCCCCCTCCTTCTTTACAGCCGTCTTGGCCAGGATTAGGGAAACACTTTCGCTTGAAAGCTACGAAACAAGAAGCTAGAATTCCTCTTGTCTAGTGGAGCGGATCAGGCAGGAGTTTACCTGAACCTCCTGACGCTCCACCTTTGAAGCAAACTTGACCAGCTTCGCACTGCACGTCGACGGTGGGTTTCTCACACGAGTCACAAGAGTAGCACTTGAGACCGCGAGTACCTGATGTGAAAACGATAACGTTTTGATCAAAACGTGCTTAAATAACTACCATACCTTTCACAAGGAGGGCAAACAGGATCACAGCAGCAAAAACAGACCCCATTTTTCTCCACACTAGTTTCCCGTTAAACAAAATGCAGAACGCTCCGTGAAATCTACAGTTGATGAACAAAACGCCGTCGTAACTATGGGTACAATTTCGATGTTACAAAAAGACAAAAGCAGCCGAAAAACGCATAACCACTTTATTCAAGCTGGCCAAAGTTATCAAAAAGTTGAAGCAGGTCTTAAAAATTTACTTGTGTCATGCGTTTAAATAACGTTAACTGCACACTCTTCACGTCTACTAAAAAAATTCGTGCTTTATACCGTGTTTCATCAAAATTTTCAGGTGGTCTTCTCAGTTGGCGGAAACGTTCATTTCCACTCGCGGGTGCTCCACAATATTCACGTTGAACACACAATCAGAAAAGTGAGTGCACTACGGATTAGCTGGACACGACATCCAGCTAAAACTTCAGCTAATCCTGAAAACCACTGGAAAGTTAAGTCGTTCTGTAAATCTGTTGTTCTTGAGGGACGCAGCCACCGTTGGTTCGGCATTCATCAGTTGGCCACAGTACTAGATGAGTCCGTTGGAAGCGACACCGCGCACAAATTCCCTTCCTGTAGCACACGTTTTTGGATTCGGTCTTGAACACAATCGTCCAGATCGCGATCATTTCGTATGCATCAACTGTTCCAACACGGAGGTTGTTACCAACATCAGTTTTGATTACGTGGACACTCCTTATGATTTCGACTCGATCACTCATATCGTTTCGTAAATACGCAGATGATACGTAGTGCCGGTGATTCTTCTAAAGGTCACTGGAAGGAAGATTGGACGGCGAAAATTTCTATCGAACAGATAGTCCTACAAAATCAGTACGTTGTACCAAATACCACGGCCTTCTTTTCTGTGAGTCACACTTCCTGTACCAGAGCGGAACTGAGAGATATACTCTAGAGCCGGAACGGGGTAGTTATCGAGGGTTTGAAGCAAAGTGATGATACCTCAATGCAATTTGGCTAGCTCAATGTTTAAACGCAGTGCTCACCGTGAGTGGTCAGCGGAGCCCAGCTCACAGGAGGCCGAACGCAATTCTATGGGTTTATCAGCCATCAGTTCCTTGCAATCGGAGGTCCGATGTTTTCAACGCCGCTCCCGGAATTACTTCCGGAAACCGCGCTTAACGGGTGAAAGTTAAGCTTTTGTATCACGCGTTTTCCTTGTTACATTTTCTTGTTATTGAAGTTTATACCTAATCAAAAACGAAGATGAAAGACCGAGTTGAAGGATAGTCTAGACTAGAGAACGTATATTCTTGCATCCTCAGACCCGTCTCCAGACCATCCTTTTTTATGTTCCTGGCGGTCTTGACTTTGTCACAAACACGTTCATGACACTTTCATAGCCGCGTACTCTCCTTTGTCATGTCCAGAACCCGTCCATTTCGCGCGTTCGTCCGGGCTGTAAGCTTGTTTTGAGTGAGGTGGTTTCCATACATTTTCTAGTCGATCCCGAGGGCATGGTCGCGGTAATCGTTCTTGATTTATTGTATCATTCATCACCATTTCGTACCATTTTCAATACTATATTATTCCCAGAAACAAAAATCAGCGAGGCCAAAAAGGCAAGATCAGCGAGAAAATATTAATAGAAAATATAGCAGAGAAAATATTTTTCGAGATCCTATCTGTGAGAAATGGAGCTTATCTGAGTTCAACGTGACAAGTAAATCATTTGACTCCGTATTTGAGAAGTCGAGAAATCGTGCCAGGAACCCTGCCCAGACTTCTCGAAGATATAGTCGGCAAAATTGTTTTTATTGGTAACTGATGATCCAATCAAACTCAGGTTTATTAGCGCTCAACTTCGTTTCTGTTAGCAATGCGGAAGACCATCAATCGAGAAATCTGGTGTTTACAGCGTTACATTCATGTGTGGTCAGTAAAGAACATGGTTTAAGAGAACGTGATTTAGAACATGTATTGTAGAAACCGTTGCTCCCATCCCATTAGCTGCTACCAAGCACCGCAAGCCTGGAGAAAAACGCAGCATCCGAGGAGATTAGATTCTGCACAGACCCAGCATGATCAGCGTGGAAGCAGCAACGGATGTGGTCCATGATTTGAATGGGGACCCGTTGCACAGGTCAGTGCTGCAGCTGCAACTCGCGGCGGGTCCCACAACCACACAGGTGTCTTTTACACCAGCGCCACAGCCTCGGGTAAAGGCTACGAAATCGAAGACAAACTTAGGTTTGTCTCAATGGGTCAGACAAGACTTAACAACACCTCCAGTTCCTCCATTTTTAGTGCAGGCAGTGTGAATAGGATCACACGCTATTTCTGTAGTGGTTTTGTCACACGCCAGACAAGAGTAGCACTTCAGTCCTTGGGTTCCTAACAGAAAAATGGTGACGTTTCAATCGAACCCGGCTGAGGTAACTACGGCACCTTTCATAAGGAGACTAAACAGGATAACCGCAGCAAGAACAGACGCCATTTTGATTTTCGATTGATCCCCGTTAAATCAAGTGCAACTGCAGAACGCTCCGTACTATCTCGATGAGCCAAAACTGATTCTAAAACCCATGCATTGTACCAACTACCAATCGATCTGCACAGTACATCGTAACCATGCGTACAACACCAAGGGAATCGAAACGAAAATCACCAAAGAAAACATATGTACTTGGTCTGTGCGAAGGAGCAAGAATTGTATAAAACTTTGGAGCAGGTGTGCGGATTGTTCAAATGTGTTTGAACGAAGCAAGACTTCTGACAGAATTCAGGCTTACCGCATTACTGTATAGCAAATTCCACAAAGGTTTTGCGCCTTGTGAACTAACTTCGCGGTAGACGAGAGTTCTCATTCCTCTCGTGGTTTCTCCGCTATACTGTATCTGGCATATTTGAATTCAACCAAAACGCATCAGTGCTTCTTTGTGATCATGTCAGTTGTCAGTCTTGAACAACCCTTCTTGATTATGGGATATTTTTATTAGAATGCAGTTCTAATTTTAAATTTCCCAGGATGAAGAACCGATTGACCTAAAAGTCATGACCCGAAAAAAACAGAAAACCAAAACGGAAATGATTAACAAAAACAGGTGGAAGCTGAGCTTTGATGTTACGCGTTGTTTTTGTTACATTTACTTTTCTGGTTAAATTTTTTGTTTTTCGACACAAACATCAAAGTATGTACATTTTGTTTGAAAGCAAAAAAGAAAGATTTGTGCGGCAGATATACAATAGTCATCGGCGTGCTGACAAAACATCATTTAAATTCGATGACTTTACTCTGTTTTATTTTGAGCGAGCAAGCGCATGAATTATTCAATCAGTTGTCATTCATTCACTTATGCTAAACCGCTTACAAAAATATAAGGTAAATCAACCACTCAAAAAACACAACAAAATTAGTCATTGCTGTCCAACCAGATCCGTCATTAAAATAAAACAAAAAAAAAGAAGCGCGCGAGCTGAAAAAGTCAGAGAAGTGAATCAGAGCAAATAATCAAGATTTCCCGATCCAAAAATAGAGCATTGGGGGCTGCAGAATGAAGAAGGCCGAAGAAGAAAAAACGCGAATCAGCACGTCTCGATTGCAAATCGTAGGCTGTCAAGTCAAAAAGTCGAAAAATAATTCGCAAAGCAAACAAGATCGATGCGCCGCAAATTCAGGCTCTGCCAAAATTCTCAATACGAAAAACCAAGGAGGAAGGAATCCACATGTCCATCGTGACGTCATCCACTGAAGAAAAACTCGAAAAATTCATCTGCGCCGGAAATAATCATATCTTCGCAGTTCCAACTTCCGGCTGTTTTTTTCTTCTTGGGTTAATTTTTGAAAAATGACTTCTGCTAAAACGGATGAAATCATGGAGCGGATTATGACGCGGAGGAGATCCCGGGAAGTCGCCGTTTCCGCCAAAGACCGGATGGCCATTTTCAACAAAATGTGCAAGGAGCATTCGGATAAACAGCTGGAAAATCCATTTTCGGACGTTGGGGGAGTTGTGAAGAAGAAGATTGATAAAAATGACCCAAGTTACGGGAAACCTCTGGCCGGAAGTGTCACGGAACAAAGGGGCAAGCAGGCGTCGGAGCATATTAAAAAGGAGATTGAGCAGCTTTGTCAGATTATGTATGATATCGCGCTGAATGACCCCAACGTACCAGGGTATGTTTTGATTCAGACATTATATTGAAACATTAATATTATTCATGAATTCAAAAAAATTTATTCCTGAGAACTTTTTTCCTTATGAAATTTAGTTTTCTAAATTTTAAAAGTTAGAATTTGAAAAATCTTGAAGTTTATTGTAATGTTATAAATTGCTCGAGTTGTTGAAACAAAGACGTGCGAAATGAACTGCTCATCTTGACTGTTTTCCGTATAGCTACAAACAATCTTGTCAATCGGTGATCAACCAGGTGATTGATAACAAATAAATCACCAAAATACCGTAACTTAAATTCGATAATTCAGATTCAATTTCAAATTCGATACGTTCCATACTAAGATTCGGTTAGCAAATTCATCTCGTTAGATATTACTTACGATAAAAAAAACTTAATATTTTGTGACTTGAATTGGAAACGCACCGACAAAATTCTCAATAACGCAGACAACTCCCAATTATTTAACAAAACATTATTTACCATTGTTTAAAAATTAAAAAAGATTATTTAAAATCAGCGGAAAATGTAATCTGCATTTGCAGAAAAACCAAAAGGTATCTTGCTAAACGATAACCATTTTAAACACTCTGAAGCTAAATTTAATCAAAAAAAAATCAAGTTTTTCTCCCACAACCACACCATGTATTATAATGCTGACTTTGATGTGCTGTTATTTAAATTATTATATGTTAGCTTACATATATTGCCATCTAAGTAGCATCTAATTTCTACAGGCGAATCTTGCTTCCAGAAATTGTCCCGGTAAAAAATCAAAGTAGTAACGAATTCTTTTATTTTCAGGCCTGAATGTTTCGTCAAATTCGGACCGTTATTTGAATACTACAACCGGATATCGGATAAACTAGTCGGCTTATTAATGCGCGCCCGCAAGCACGGATATGTGTCTTTCGAGGGAGAAATGCTCTTCCAACGCCGGGATGATCACGTCAAAATCACGCTCAACAAATCTGGCCTTGAACTTATCCACAAAACCTGAAATTATTCTATTCAACTCCAAAAACGCGGAATGGGAGTCTAAAAAAAATCACTTCCGCTCAAAGAAATTCCCACTAATTTTTCAATCACGAACACGGAACGTGACCTTACTTCCGCCGGATGTTCAGTCTCTCTAAATATATGCTCTCTCAAGTCAAGAACGAACGACGTAATCGCAATAACTGCGATGGAAAAACGCGACATGGCGCCGCGCTCATTTCGCACGTCAAATTTTTTTCTATTTTTGAAACTGGCACTCCTTCTTTCATCTTGTGTAAAAAAACATCTTTCATGGCCATGGTCTTGAGTATCTCCATAATCTCAATCCAGCTAAGAAGCTTGTGTTCATTTTGATTTCAAGTGCGCTGGACGCTCTTTCCCCCAATCGGATGATCAACTGATTCCAAAAATATGAATCGTTTGTGGATAAAACCATAATTTCACTTCAGCTCTTTCTTTGATAATTGATTTAACAATAAATTAGATCTATTTAACAAACAAACAATAAACTCAAGTTTTTCAGTTTCTTATAACTTCTAACGGATTTTAAAAACACGAAATAAGTTGAAACATATTTTCACTTCGAGTTCTTTAACAACAAATTTATTAATGAATTAAATCTATTTAATAAATAAATAACTCGAGCTTTTCAACTCCGAACGAATTTTAGAAACACGAAAAAATAGTGGATTTAAAGAAAACTGCAACATAATCGCGGAATTATTTTTGGGAAGGTCAAATACATAAAATAGTGTTTATTTCACATACAAACAAATTTAACTTTGTACAAATAAAAAAAACGGTCCACACATTTCATTTCAGCCCACAACCACCAAACCAAAACAAAACAATCAACCGGGGGTCCGAGGTGGGGTGGGGTCGGAAACAGTGTAGAATTCGCGTGTAGGTGAGCAAACCAGGTATGAGGCATCAGATCGCAGCAGCTGTGGTGAAAAGGTCATCCATCCAAAAAAACACAAGAACTCAAACATCAGTCATGAAATAAAACGCATAAAGCGAGAAGGCAAAGTGCACCACGATGATCCACCAAATCAAATATCCAAACAGCGCCTTCAGGAGTGCTCCCGTAAATAACGACCAGACCGCATTGTGGATCTCGAAAACGGTGTTGGTGTAATCCGGCGGAAGTCCCATCCATTCGAATACTTTATTATACGACCAATTCCCACGAACCGGGAAGAATGATTCCAAATCGGCGCTGGTGTACAAGAAACATAGGAGAGTGACGATTATGATGGGGGCCATGTATTGTAGAGCGACAATGCAGGTGTATTTCGTTGGAGCGGCAAGAAGTTGCTGGACTTGGCCAGCGTCGGATTTTCCGGGCTCTTTTTGGAGGGCCTTGAGCTTTTTGCGGGGGAGATCGAGGTAGGCTTGGAGAAAGTCGTGAAAAGTGGAGAACCGAACTAGCATGGCGATGAGGATGAATAATGTGCGGGCGTTGTCGAAAGAGATATCTGCAATACAGTCACAATGTTAGAAGCCGGAAATATGGAAGATCGAACCAAAACCGGAAGTTTGTGAAAAAGAACAACACGGCAGATAGATCCAGAAAACCGAAAAAGTTGAAAAAGGGGGGCAAAAATTCAAAAAGAAGACACGAAAAACGAAGTACTTGAGGTGAAATTGTGGAAAAAACTTCGCTTTATTTGTTAAGAAATTCTATAAATAGTTACCAGGCATCATTTATATCTGGATTCACACGGTATTTCCAACTTATTTCTTACCGAGTTTCAAATAGTAAACAAAAACAAAAAGATGATCGCAGATAACGAAGAATACAAAAAATCAAGTTTTTTTAATGCTGGAAAAACCTGGAACAAAATCTGAAAAAACAGACATTTTCACAAACGCTGAAATTTAAGACTCGTTTCCCATTAGAATATACAAAAGGATAAATAATGTTAGATACATTTGGTTCACTACGCATGGATGCACCTCGACCTCGATACGGCGAATGAAGTGGCGAGCCATTTCACTACGGAAATTACTACAGGCAGAGATATGTAATGGTCTTGATAACCTTCGCTAATACTGGGCATCTTCGTTAACTCGCTTCCAACAATCCAACTTACAGTTATTTTCCGTCCAGAATGATTCACGGATGGCCGGCATCCACAAAACCCCAATAATAGTCGGCAATCCAAAACTGCATGCATAATGGACGACACTGAGCTGTCGGTGTTCTTGAACGGCCAAATCTCGGGCATCTCGGTACATTTTACCGAATCTTATTGCTGGGAAAATCATCAGCGCCGTCACGATTCCGGACAGTCCTCCGGTCAACAATCTACAAAAACAAAAACTGCAAAGGTCCAAAGTGAAAAAAACACTCGAAGAAAAAAAATGCTCGGCGAAAATTTGTGATGATTTGGTTGTTCTCAAATCAGATCATACTGCTTCGAACAGTTCGCTCAAATTTAAAAAAATTCGAAACCTAGATTTTCAAAAACGTTGTTTACCCGAATCCAAACAGGGAAAAGTTGACAGTCCGCGCGAATTCCGTGATGGCCGGGATCTTCAACAACTGTTCCGTGAAATTTTTATGCGCATCCCTGATGCTAAAATCAAACGCCGTTTTGCTGAACGTCAGAACACCCATCGAGGCGATTCCACCAGCAACTCCAACCATGGCGGAAGTCAAGAACTCCGCTTTCCCTTCCACTCCAAAATACATCTGTAGCAGTCTTCCCAGGACGAATAACGATAGAAACGTCGACACAATACACCACAGAAGGCTGAAATTCGTCTCGACTTGACGCGTGCTATTTGGTCGAGCTGGAAAAACACAACAAAACGTCAATGAGCTCTTCCAACCGGAAGTCGTCCAAATTGTAATTTCTCACCTCCAACTACCACGTCTTTGGTGTAGTAATATAATTCAGTGATGAGATATGATACAGCAGCGGTGAGAAACACGTTGAGAACCCACTTATAATCGTGGTAAAAACGAAGAGCCGAAAGGACGTCTGGTTGAAGAGGCTGCTTGATCAGGTCGACATCCACTGTATTTGGCACGAAGAACGAATCGTTTTCCACATAACCATCTTGTCTCCGGTGTTTCTTATTGCCGTCCTTGGTTCTTCCTTTGGCGACGCCAGCTGCATTCCTCAAAGAATCTTTGGAAGGCGGAAGGTAGAAAAGGAATTTTTCCAGGGTCCACAGCGCTAACTTGTCGTAGATTTTGAGCTTCTGGAGGAGATTATAAGTCAGCAGGCTTATTGCAAATGATATGCTGATCAGCGCCATTTTCCGGGTTGGAGAATTATGCAGGAAAATGGAAAATAAATAATGAGCCTATTGCGTCACGAATCCATGTTGGCTCACGAACGGCTCAGATTCTTTCTTGAACAAATTCCGCAGCGGATGCAATCAATAATCATTCAAGATATTCCAAAATTGTCGAATTCAGATGAGTACGATAAACGGGAGCAAAGAACCTGTTGAAACTTGGCAATCAAGTTCAAAAAGCTGAAATGTTCAAATGCCAACAAAAATCGATGAAACTCGTCGCTACCACGAGATGGTAACTAGAAGGGGCAGCACGGTAACCTGGTCTGCTAAGCTGCATGGTAACACTGCAGATCGCCGGAAATATTCACAGTTCACATGGTTTTTCTCCTCATTTCGGTTCTTGGCGCGTTCGACCCAATTCAAATAATTCAGTAATTCTTTCAACAACCAAAAAATTGAGGAATTTCTTTTCTTCAAAGTCCCGCTATAAAACAGGATACCAAGCCAGTGTAAGGAGCTCCAAGAATCTAAAATCTGTGAGACAATCTATTTGGAGTCAATCGCAAAAATTCAGAAAAACGTAGGAACCAAACAAAATAAGACAGATTAGTGTCTCCTTTTCGATAAACTCATAAGCGGTTCTAGACATCTGGCGAATTTCTCCCTGAAGTTTTCGTCCGTGAAGCGAGCAACGGAGAGTCTGGCTCTTTTCCGAATGGCATCTTTTTCGAAGTCGGTAGATAAAATAATTTCCTTGATAGCATCGGCGTATTGCTGCTCGTTTTCAGCGAGGTATCCGGTTTTCCCATCGTCCCAGTTCACAACAATATCGAGTTTCGGCCCGCCGGAATTATGGGCGACGGTTATCAGGCCGGCTGCCATTCCTTCCACAACACCTAGAATAGAACAAGAAATAAAACAACTTTAAACCGAAATAAGCAGCTAAAAAACGGTAGTTCTAAAAACACAGATAAAGTCTTTTTTGACTTATTTCTCATTACCATACATGCTTCGAGAACTTTTATCCACTAAACGTGTGTGAAAGCATTTTTGATATAATTCAAGAACTGTATTCATTCAAATGATGTGTTGAAAATATAAGGAAAAACAGAGCGTGAATGTTGCAGAAGATCTACCGTAATAACCTTACTCCAAACTTGAAGTGAACATTTCAGTATAGTATGGTAACATTACTCAGAATTCGCAGCGTTCAGATAAACCTCTCATCTACGAAATTTCTTTGCAGATGAAACAGATAACAGTTGTGCGAATAATGCGTTGCGAAGAAGTGAAGCAAAGCATATGCTTCGAAATACAGATTAAACTCATGCGGCCTCTTACCGATTCCAAAATGTTCATTCCACATGGTATGGATTGCAATCGTTCCATTCTGGCAGACTTTCAGCAATTCCGGAAACGGTGCATTCAGATGAAAATTCACAATCCCTTTCACGCCCAACTCCGCTGCCAAATTCCTCAGCGATTCCACCCTGGCTTCATCTTCCGCATTTCGACAACTTCCCACAAAATCCAGCCGAATTTTCTTCCCGACATCATCCGGCAAGATCTTCAAAAGTACCGGAAGTGTCCGAATCTGCAACGCATGGTCTTTTTCCGGTCTGAATTGCCCAATTGAGACAATCGAGATATGTGGTTTCAAATCATCCTTTACGAGTGGGAGATTCAGGAACTCTGTGACGTTGCAAGGAGGAAACACAATCACAGAAAATTCGTTTTTCCAGATTTCCTGGATATGACCGGAAGTCCAACTGGAGTTCACCATGGTAATTTCGCAACATTTCCCAGCCAAACCGTAGAGGAATGCGAATATGTTGTAATAAATAATTTTGATGGAGCTGAGAAGTGCGCTTCGGGAAACAATGGATGCGTTGTTGTAGGATGACTTCCGGTCGCGCACGTTAGTCAGCATATCTGTGCTGATGGTAGGGTAGTGAACGTATGCAGCCACTTGACTTCCGCCGATGAGATGAAAGACTGGGAATGTGAAAGCGCAACCTGGAAAAAGAAAACAACTTTTAACAAACAAAATTAGATTCATCCTAATGTGTGATGATTTTCAATAAAATGCGTAGGTAAAAGAATGAAAACAAGAACAACTGCGAAAGTTTGAAATTCGACTTTATCAACAAATATATAGGAAAACTACTGATCCGATTTTTCAAGATGAAAATTTTGTTTTCGCGGATAATAGGAAATATAATTTCGATTGGGAGTCCAAGGCTGAAGTCCAAGTGCACTTTACAGTAAGCACACCTCTCAAAACTGGGATCGCTTTTCAAGGCACGAAAATTCTAAGCAAAGTTCAAAATCCGGATAAAATAGTTCAACCGGAAATCAAAGCAAAAATAACCCGCGAAATAATTTCCATATCAACTGGTCGCATCTTTCTATGGTCGCTCTACGTTACCCATGGTATCAATGAAAACATCGGGACGAAGTTTCCATAATGCCTCCAATCCAACAATTACAGAGCCGAGACTTTGTCCGATCATCGTCAGAGACGGATAATGACGAGCTTCCAGAAGAGTCCTCGATTTCAAATGGATGAATTCAACTTGCATTTCCGACGGGATTTTGATCTTGAAACGTTCCAATACATGGTTTCTAAAATCCGAGGTTTTTTCTGCAGTATCGCCGGTATATATCACGTAGTTGACTTTTGGATATCTAAACAAGAAAATGGTTAAAAAGTCCAGATTCAAAAAGCGAACGGACGAAATTTGTATCACCTGCCGAATAAACTGGTTAATGCTGCCCATAAAACTCGTTCTCCTCCACCACCGGCCATACAATAAGGATGGAAGAACGCAACAGAGAAGCTGAAACAACAAAAATAAACCAATTTTCTCACAATCACCTCCGACGCACTTTTGAAGCATTTGTAGCCAATTCGATCGACTCCAAAGAAATTTCAAAATGTTCATTCGATAACCTTTTCAATTTCTTGTCCGATGTTCTTGGATGCCAACGACATCGAACCACAAACGCAGCAACCATGGACATGAGAAAAATCGACAACGTGGCGATGATCATTATGAGGAAAGATGCCATGACCGTTCAGCTCCACCGTCCCAAGGAGACAACACTCCAGATTCCAATGTTTTAATCGCAATAAGAACTGGCTTGCCACGTCAAGAAACTGATCCAACCGGCGAAGGAAGAATTTCACATTCTCATCTTGCTGAAACTGTATAAATTTCAATCGAAATTCCGTTTGTTGCTGTTCTAACTGTTGATTGACTGTTCCATTTGGTTGATCACAACTGCAACGCTGATTCGATAACCGCCCGCAGTACCGATCCTCGAAAATCAGGTCACTTTCGGTGAGTCTGGCAAAGACGATCACGTTTATTACGAACTTTTATCTTCGAAGCGTATTCGAATTTTTGTTTTCGTGTGTTTTACGGAATTTCTGCCACGAGAAGCAAAATCGAATGACCATTCAGCTCGCAACTTTATTCAACAATGGTTTTAAACAAGACAAGCAAAAAGCTGATAATACTGCGATGTTCCACAGCCACAAATTTGGAAAAAAACATGGCTGATTGAACAAATTAAAGATATTTCAGGTCTCCGTACTATACAATATATGGAAAACAACGAGTTCAGCAGATCTACTTGTTGGCGCTGGTGTATTTGGTGACGGCTTTCGTTCCTTCTGACACGGCGTGCTTGGCCAACTCTCCAGGGAGTAGAAGTCGAACGGCGGTTTGGATTTCGCGAGATGTGATGGTGGATCGCTTGTTGTACTGGGCAAGGCGAGATGCTTCAGCAGCGATGCGTTCAAAGATGTCATTGACGAAGGAATTCATAATCGACATGGCCTTGGAGGAGACTCCAGTGTCGGGATGGACTTGCTTCAACACTTTGTAGATGTAAACGGAGTAGGATTCCTTTCTAAAATAGAATTCAACTATCAGAAACAGAAAATGGCGAGAAGAGAGAAACGAATCAAGAAAATGGCGCCACAACGTACCGCTTCTTCCTTCGTTTGGCATCTGGATTTCGGATGGCTTTCTGCGCCTTTCCTGACTTCTTGACGGCTTTTCCGCTGGGTTTGGGAGGCATGGTTGATGTTGAGATTTCGGGAGATCAAAACTTTACTTCGAAGATTGCACGCTACACTCGAAAACACTCGAAACGTGAAATGAGCGGAGTGGCAACAGCTTTATATACCACGGCGGTTGGAGCGGGGTGGAGCTACCGCCAACGTTCAACAACCAATCGGGTC
>JAQIWT010000143.1:0-32004 GCA_034696485.1 Isohypsibius dastychi | reverse complement strand
AGCGGTTCATGGGTTTTTTTGCTCACTCCCAAAGCTCGGTGGTCAGACTCCGAATAGTGGACACTCCGAAAAATCTTACTCCTATTTTGGCACTCCGAAAGCTACGGACTCCCAGATGTCGGGACTCCCAAAGCTACACTCCGAAAATGGCCACTCCGAAAAAACGAGCTCCCAAAGCACGATCCGCGGTGAGTCATGATGTCAGGCGCTGAAGCCAGTTTTATTCTTGGTCAGTTGATTTGGTGAAACGTGTCTTCGTGACCTTTAAAAACCTTTTGGTGTTTGCAGAAGTCAACGAATGTGTCGATAACCCCTGTTCTCCGGGCAGATGCAAAGACGAACGTGGCTCCTACGTCTGTTTCTGTCCAAACGGTTATGAATCCGTCAACGAGCGATGCGTCGCCGTCGGTTGTGAGCGCTCATCCTGCCAAGCCAATGCTCGGTGCCTGACCAACGAGCGCTCCGAAATCAGCTGCAAATGCGCGCCCGCTTTCCGTGAGAAAAGCCCGGGGATCTGCGTCGCGATCAATGAGTGCACCGACTCTGGTCGGAATCCCTGTGGCGAAGCCGGACAGTGTCTTTCAAGTGGAAATTCCTCTATACAAATGTTTCACTGTCACCAAAATTCACATTTCACATAACAGATAACCCTGGAGCCAGAATTGGAGCAAAAAATGACGTTGGGGACGCCAACTCAAGTTGGGGAAGGTAAGCAGGAAACTTTTGTAACCTTATTTATTTTTATTTTTTTATTTTATTAAATGTTTTCCGGTTGTTTTTCACACACTATCGATACCTCACGAATTACAAGATCTAACGCAGAGTTGTTTTCAATTCAGTTCACGAGATGCAGATCAACAAAGATAACGTAAGAAAAAGCAGGTTGTACAAAGCCCTATCCCGACTGCAACGCCAACATTGCAAAATTTGTCACATTTTATAGGCAAATAAAATTATGAGAGCATCTCCACAAGGAACAACTGAATTAACTATTCTCTCACGGACAGCAAGATGGTGATTAGACTAGAATCGCTTTTGGGAGAGGCAGACCCTGATGACGCACATGTCGTCGGTGACTCTCCGGAAGACTTGGGAGAAAAATATTCCACCAGATGGCTGGCTTTGCCTACGAAAACTCATTGTTTGCTGCTAAACGATCCGACTCAGGTCATCAAGAGTGAAAGCATCCCACGGAATGAAGAGATTAAGAAGCGGCGGAAAATGAAAGTCTGCGATCATATGTTGTTCGGTACGGGGCCGTAAACCGTGCCAGCTTATGACACGGAAACGTTTTCAACGTAACGTTCAGAAACATGACCATCCAGACCGTACCGCAAAAACGTCGCGTCAGATGCACCATGATAAATCGCTTGATTGGCCAGAATTGATCTATCCATTTAAATACTGGAACATTCTATTCTCTTCTATTGAATCTCGCAAATTTGAGATTGTGAATTAGTTGCTCACCGTTTACACGCCGGAATTATTCCAGGAGGAACATCACGGCGTACTATTCTTTCAAAAATGAATGAAAATATTGTTGTAAGGCGCAAAAACGACCTGCTTCAGGGATTATGTTCCAATCGATTTGCTAGATTCCAAATAACTGATATTATTCTGTGTGAATTATTCTGTGTTGCTGATTTTGAATCTTGTCAGCATATTTATTGAACCGTTTCTTTTTAATGAGTATTTGTATGTAATTGCATATATAATTGCATATAATTTAGCACCAGTTTATGATTGTCAAGAAAAAATTGTAAACCGGAAATTTCGGTCCAGAAAGTTCTATTTGTTGCTCCAAAATATGAATCGTGAATCTATGCGTGTGCCTCTATAGGGTATGCACCGCCGACAAGTGCGGATACGACCTTGAACCATCACCGTCATCAACAAAAAAGCAAGAAGTGCCCGCATGGAAGGCATTGTAGTTGTCGAATTCGGATATAAAATGAGAGTGCACACTGATGGATGATTAACTTGTGCATTTCATAAGACCTGATTCAAACTGCTTGAGGCAATGGGAGTTGTTTCATTCAAATTCACAACCAATGATTGCGAAAAAGGATGGTTCTTATTTACTTCCTCATTTTTTACATCACGGCAAGGGAGTCGATGTCGCGGCACAGACGAAAGCTGACTCACTCAACTACCACATAAATCACACTTGAACGCTTCAGATTATCTCCACTTTGACTACGGTCCATTCTTCGTCTTCTTGCTTTTGATTTTCTGCGATGAACTGCCGTCGATCGAATTCTGAAGCAGATGAGACACTACACACCAGAATAATTCACAGAAACTATCTCACCGGTACGCTTTCAACGACGACAGAGACAGACCTACTTTCTTATGTGACGGCTTGTAACTGTGTAACTGTTCAACAGTTACGTAACATCAAAAATTCAAGGATCCCTCACGTGTAGATAATCGTTATGGTGTTGTAGACTTTGGTCGCGTATTCGGCTTATTCGCAATGCTTTCCGCTGCAAATAAAGAATAACATCGCAAGCACAGAACTGTATCTTAGTGAAAACACTGATTCCACATTCTGCAATGTGCATATTCCAAGAATGACAGCTTTGCCTGTTAAAATATTATCTCGAGCAAATCGACTGATGTACTCCCACATACGATCGGTCGGCATGGTGAGAGCATTTTGAAATTCTCGTTGATTATTCGTGACAAAAGTGGTGTTACTGATGTCAATCGCTGGATTTATCCCACTCATATTGACACACTGTAAAATACGACAGTAATAATACACCGTTAAAACCCGCAGAAAACAATTTGCAGGTTCATGAAAGCGGTATTTGGTAGCCGTCGTTGGCTCTCGGAGCCATTCTCCATGGAGAAAGTTCACAGTCAAGGACACCGACACTTCCAGATTAGTAACCTTCAAAATCCTGTTGTGGGTTTATTCACGAATTTAGCGTCTGTGTTTTCACCTTGTGTGGATTGTTGCAGTCCAAAATCATAACTTCTACTGGATACAGGATGTGAAACTCAATGAGAATTTGGTGCTCAAAGATAAGGTCATGAATGCTTAACGTGTAAACTTTTAACTGGTCCAGATGTTTACATTCGTTGTTGATAACATCTGGTAAAGAACATTGTTTACAAGATCGGTAAAACTAAAGTCAAGTTACCTTCCAGAAGTTTATTCCACTTTTTGAACGCCACACGTGAAATGTGATACCACAGCTCCTATCCTGGTCATAAGTAAATATTGATGGTGCTGTTGTGAAAAAATGTTCCGGTACCGCGAAAGGCCATATGCGTCCAGGCCGAATAGGTTGCCTTCCCTGAGCAAATATTTTAAAAATTTCCATGGAATAGAGAACATGCCAGGTAGACATCAAAAACGTTGGTGACTTTGAAGTGTCTCTTATTAACTGCTGAGGTCACAAACGGGGCGAGCAGAAGCAACTTGAGGGCTTCCGGATAGTATGTCATTCTCCCGAAGCGATATGCCCAACATTGTGCTGCCCAATATTTGGACATCAGGATGAATGGGAGACAAAATTGCATGCGTGTGTTTCTCGTCGCCTCGTTCTAAAATTGAAAGGGACTTCCAAGTTGGCCAGGATTTTGCTGTTTTCCATCTTAAACAAGGACCACAGTCACGGTCAGCCCAATTTCGCAAAAATTATCCTGGATCTTTCGCATGCGACAGATCCAGAACAATGTAGCCAAATCTGTATGAGAAGCATTTGTCCACAGCTTAGCTGAAAAAACTGAGCCCTTCCAAGAAATACTTGCCGGCCGATAAGTGCCAGTTGTTGTGGAACTTGCGGATTTTTGTCGCAAACGATGACTTTTGCGTTCAGCCGTATGACCGAGCCAAATGATTGTTTCAAAAACAAGTTTTGAGTAATAAAGACAACAGACATGTTACTTTGTCGACCCGAGTTGCAAGACAGCTGCGCGATATGTTCGCTAGAGCCCGACTGGAGACGAAGGTCATCAATGATTGTCAAATTGTTGTTTTTCTTGTCAACAAAACATGCCTGAGATGTTTTCTGGGATACTTTCGATGACGGAGGATTTGAATATCTCTTTTAGCAACTCATCGTATCGCCCCTGATACATGCGATAAAATCAAGATATTTTATTTGATACAGGACACAACTTTCCTTTCCTTAACACATAAGCTATAAAAATCGACTTTTCAGACAAAAAACGAAATCGATTAGGAAGACGACAAGAGATTTCAGTGAACCTTGTCGTACATTTTCATTGCACGAGCAGTAACAATGCGCAAATTTTTTTTCAAAAACAAAAGCAGCGCGATGAAGTGGAACCGAAAAGGTTGCTGGTCGAGTTTGCTGCTTCCTCCAGTGTCCACAATTTAATAAGGACTTTTTAACGAAGACATTTTTGTTTGCTTTCAAGAAATGAACTGCGACTTGCTCGCGTTGTCGGTTTCCTTTCATAGTCGTTGCTGATCCATGAAAAGCTGACTCGTCAATGTTGCAGCCGCTGTTTACTCGTGAAAAACAAATCGCAACACTTTGAGTCAATTTTTCAACAAACGCTCATTATTTTTCTGACAGTAAAACTCTTGATTTTGTGAAACACCGCCCACAGTTCAGGCGATATCACTAAAACCTGGAATATGGGTTCACGGGAGCCTTATTTTGTTGCGAATAATGTAGTTTGGTGCGATTGAGTTTTCAGCCCAAGCTTTCATCAGTTTTTTCCCAAACTACCAAAAGTGCACAATGCGTTCTGTCAAGTAAGTAACCATCTTCAGGGTCAAATCCAACCAAGCTCATTGTCTCAGCTTGACTTTCATACCACACACCCATACGTTATGAAAATAGTCAAACAAGTATGAACCAATTTAGTTTATGGATAGCACTCACTGGTGACCCTTGGTCTGACGCTGCAAGACAGTGTTGTTTGATGGATTCTTTTGTTTGTTTTGACTGAATTTCATCGTCTTTTGATGGAAACGCCATACAGTGTCCAGCAATTTCCCCAAATTTTTCAAAAACTCCATAATTCGGAACTCAATGGACTGTTTCCGGAAAATGGAGAAACTGAGACAGCTAGAATCTAAAAAGATCAGATGTATCAAACACTTGGGGTTTCTACAATGTGGCGATTACCCTCATATATTGGACGTAAAGTTTGCCGCCTGTTGGCCGAAGAATCTCCGAAATCCGGATGTTGTTGGTAAATAGTAGCCATAATGGTTACTTGTTCCCTGGAACAGAATGTTGTGCCGGTATAACTCTGAAAAAAACCTATTCAAATATCATGGATTATCACTGATATATTGTATCATCGTAGGGCAAGCTAGTATCAAAACTGAACGACGTCGCCGTATAGAGAAGACTAGTGATCGAATCAAGAAATTCCTGAATCACAGATACGCGCAAGGGGAACTGGAGCTCTGGCATGATATTCTCAAATAATAATATTATGTAAAGTGACTGTCATGCCCGTATTGAATGTTTTGACACTGTCTAGTTTTTTCTCACATTTTTGTACAGCGATAAAGATAAAAAATAATTCGCCAGTGCGAATTTTTGAATATTTTTGGATCCAGTCTTCATGCGAAAAAGACGCAGGTAGCCTTGAGCTGCACTCGCCCTCAGATAGAGCAAGAAGCTAATACGTACGTCTCCGCCAAAAAGAACTGCACACTTGGGCTTCTCACTCAGTCAATCGATAGGGAGAAGTGCGCAGTTCTTTTTGGCGGAGACGTAATAGCCTAACTGCAAGGCAGCAGGGAAGCACTCCGTTGTTAAGGTTGGCACTGCCCACTTCCCGAATCACTTCACCATTCAATTTCTCGCATGCTATCGAAAAACATCGAGAGCGAAACTGGATATTGTTTCAAGCGGAGACATAATTCACACCACACTTTGATCGCATTCTTATTGAAGGAAATGGCGTTTGCAAACTTCACGGATGATGATGCATGCAGACTGCTCGTACATTCGTGGAATCCGAGCTACACGACGGAAGACATGAAGAATTGCTCATTAAGAAATGTCCCCGATACGGAAAAGAAGGCATGGCAAAGGTAGGCCGAAATACATCTTATGTACGGCATATTATGGAATTCAATGTGAATTCTTGAACGTAGATTATTTGTGTGGATTATCCAGTGAACGATGTTTTCTACAAGATTACCAAACCAATTGTCACAGGGATTGATGAAGGACACTCTACATGGAAACTTCAGTATCCGTGTGTCGAGTTAAACGAATGCGGAAAATCATGTCTCTGTCTACACGCATCATTATCACTACGCTTCAACCGGGGAACCTCAGACTGTAGGAAAACTTATAGAGGCAGGATTAAAACAGAAAGGATTTACTGCTCAGAAATGAAGGTTGAAAAAATATATCAGCAATTCGTTCAACGCGATTGATTCTCTTCATCAGAAATTTTGATTTCCAATAATTGACGAATAAGACCAAGAATTTGGATCAAATTAGATTACGTTTAAAATGAAAGAAATGTGTTCTACTAGGGTTTTTTAAAGTATCAGGATGAATCATGTTTGGAACTGAGCTATTCCGAATTTCACTCTTTTGATCCATTGTATATTGAGCAGAAATCGGGAGCTGAGCACAGAATGCATGCCAGTCCGAGAGAGCTGCACCTAGGTGCTCAAAAATTTGCCCTTTCGTCATCCAAACGTGCTAACCCCGAAAAGGAGTATAAGTTATCCAAGAAAAAAGACACATCGAAAAACGTTAAATCTCGCCAGTTTATTTTCCACACACGTATGGACGGATACGCAACAGGAGGGCATTTCAAGAACTTGCTGGCAATGTTCGACATTTAGAGAGCCAAACACTGCTCATCATGAGATCTCCATGAACATTTGTTCTGGGGACGGGATAAGCTCTGGATGGTTTTACATTTCGCTCTCGGAAACAGGAACGGTCATGCACACCAAAATCGGAAAACTGGGTAAGTAAATGACGTTATTCACCAGTGATACATAAGAATGAACCTTGGTTTTGAAGCATCAATTAATATCAACCATGGTCCTGGACGGAAATTGTACTTCTACATCACGAGAGAGAACCTACCAGCTTACAGGAAATACTGTGAAAGTTCGTTCTTGAAATCTTGGTTCTTTTGGTCAGTACTTACATCTACGTTTTAGAATTCACCCTGAAGGGATGTAAGCATCTCGACCAGAGGGAACTATTCTGCGCTTCATTGGAGGAACTTCATTTTCATGGCGTGACGGTGAACTGGCTGATACAACATGCTGGAGAGATTGTGGTCATAGATTGCGATATCCCACATTAAGTAAGTTGATTCATTCTGAACAAACTGAACAGTAAATGGGAAGAAACGTATGTTGGTAGGTTGTTAACCTGAATTCGGCAGTTTTCTATTGCGGTTAACTTTGTCAATGAGCAATGGATTCGAATCTCGAAAATGGCCATTCGCGAACGTCAAAGTGTAAGCAAGACCAACCACCACACAGGATTTGTCTAATTCTGTTTTTATTCCCAGTGCATCAAGAACAGAGAGTAAATGGTCCCTGGCTTACATGAACTCCGACTGAAAATTGCTTATCTCGAGAACCGGAAAATATCCAAAACTCTAAAGAATCAGCTACAGATTCTGGATCTCCATGAGAAATACAATGAGGAGCAGTTAGGAGGCTATCGAGAAACCACAGCGGCTCTTATCAATCTGTCTGAATTATCAACTGGTTCCCGCCAAGATCTACTCAAAGAACAACAGGAGTGGGCTGAGAATCCAGATTTCGGCTGGCACTTGGTAGATAAAGAATTGGGGCGCAGCACGGCGTCTTTACGTTTCCTAAGGTATGATTGAATCAGAACACATCATTCGATGTAATTTCTCATATACTGATTGATTTCAGAAAATGGGAGCACCTTCTTTGCGCGTAAATCTGGAAGAGAAACAGCGTTTCCAGATCGAACGAGCTCAGATTGAGCGCAGTCGAACCACTGGATTCGTAGCTGGTGCTGAGTCAGTTGATACTCTAGCAACGGTTGACCCAGCCTTTGGAAAAAATTGGTCAGGCTCATCCGCGGTATCCAAAGAAATCCCGATGCCTTCACAATCAGCGTCTGACGCTAGAGAGGATCCCATGTCCATGGAAGACGGAAACAATGATGATGGTGAGTTGCGATCAATTTCATGAATTATTTTTTACAGTAGATACGTGATACCATATTTTGGTTCGGGATCTTCCGGTCGGAAATGTCATATTCTAAGCTCGATCGCTGATAGCGATGAATATCCACGTTGTACCCAAAAACTGTCAGATCCTTACTCTCGAATTGAAGAAGTTGGGATGCAGAGCAATCTGGCAAAGAAAGAATGTTCAACGGTCTTCTCCCAAACGTAAGCTCCGGAAAAATATCCCATGGGTGTGTTCGAAAATTCCTGATACTTAAGGATGAATTTCATGTGAGTCAGCCAAATCACGATCTGGTTGTTGACGATGGGAGGGTCTCTTCATCTCACAGATTGATAATCGATGACCAGACATTTCATCAAGAAACTATCGAAGAAAATCTGATCGAGGAGACGAGTCTCGCAAGTGATCATCACGGAATCGGTGGTAAGAGTTCACATCACGATCACAAACTGATACTTAAGAAATTGACTTCCAGGAGACCAAGAAAAAATGCTACATTCTGGGGGAAATAACTTGTAACAGACCTTGGGAGGCAACAAAGGTAACCTGCGCTTTCTCATTTCTCGATATTTCAGATGTCAACGCGCGAAATGTTCCAGCAATGATCGTAAATGTCGTTTATCCTGCGTTTACCTATCTGGAGGAGGATGAGAAAGCAATCGATGAAGGAGGTGTCAGCCAATTTGACGGCGAGGGGGATTCTACTACATCCGGAGAAGATAACGATGACGATAACCTGGATTCACAATCCGAGAAGTTCATCTTCATTCCAACCCCATCTTTTATACCGGGTTGGGAGAAGTTCTTTGCCCCTGACGATTTAAGTATTACGTAAGCTAATTTCTTCATCAGTCTAATCAGAATCGTCCTCTCATCTGAATCTGTTATTCCAGTTCGGTAGAAATTGGGGGTTCAGATCCATCACCAAATGTCCATCTTATCTGCTGCTTCAGAGCCCCTCCACATGACCCTCAGGATCCATGTTTGGGATGTCTTGATTTGAGCATGCCTGAGAAGAACGAACTCAGCCGTCTTAATTGCCGAGTGTGGCAATGCACGTCGTCATTTCCGCCTTGCAGCCTTCTCACTCGACACAGATGATCGTACCATGGATGCTATGCCGGCTCGTTCTTCGACCGCATCGGACAAGGCCGGACCCGAGAAGGTGCGTCGGAGAGATCGGAGCGAAAGACTTCAGGTAAAGGACCACGTGTTATAGTCAAGAAGACGGAAGCTGTACCCACTCAGCGATATTCTCTACGTTCTCGTTTTTGTGACTGATTTTTTCGTCGTTCAAAATCTCATGTATCAGTGCCTAAACGTATGTATCATCATCTGATTATGTTAGATGTATGATCCCACCTGATGAATAAGTGTGTTTTTCGACTTCCATGTTCTATTTTGCCGCTTTTTTAAATGTTCCTTAAATAAGATTTAATGATGACATGTTGTACAATATTTATACCATACTCGAGTCTAGTTAAGAATCGGATCCCAATTTTAATTTTCGTTCTCGAAGGTGTTTGAGGCGGATATTTTCAGAGTATTGCATTAAAATCTGATACGATAGAGTGATGCGTTTCACACTGATACATTAGAGGAGTGCGCTGATTTCTGATACTTAAGGGTACTGCGCTAAGATCTGATACTTGAGCGTATTGTGTTCATATCTGATACATTAAAAAAATGCGCCTAAATCTGATACATTGAACCAAGAAAATATTGGAACTGGTAGCTCATTTTGTATGACAATCGATAGAAACGTTTCAAAAAGGACCTGTTGTCTTCTTTAAGCCAACCTTGGATGTTCCAATACCAGGGAAGAAAATCATGACATTTTCGGTCTGATACATTATAGCTGCAATCACAGCACCATTCGTACGGGCACTTTTCGGATAGCTCAAGTGCGAAGTAGACACATCGCAACGTTTCATGGACATTTTCCAGTATTAGCAGGGAAAGAGCGCTGGGTGAAGTGTCGTGATATTTCTGTATTAACCTCGACTCTTGCAGAGTTTAAAGGTAGTTCTTTTGGTTCTCACCCGTTTCGAGAATAATGAGCAGAATCTTCGTTCTATCCATCAGACTTGCCAGAGTTTTTGCTACCCGTCCATTTCCGTTCGAAAAAAGATGAATCAGTAAGAACAAACTGACACAAGAGGAGACAAGAACGACTTTTTCATCAAGTGTATGGTATGTCTCCAACCGAGTTGCGAAATCCGAACACAACTCATCTAGTTCTTGCTCGATCTTCTGACTGCGGATGTACCTTTCAGTAAGGCTTGTTCCCTGTGGGTCTATCGGTGCTTCTTCTCGGGATCTGAAAATTTTCCGCGTCCGCTGTCAGTCCCTGCATGATTGAACGATGAACATCCTTCATGAACGAAGGGCATGGTTCTACCGCATCGAAGATCCTGGCAACCATTGACGGGGAAAGCTCCCGCAAGGTTTTCTCAAGATGGAGTGTTTTTGCAACCACAGGCATAGCTAAACGTCTTGCTTTGCTGTCCGATCTTCCGTTGACTGTTACGACCGAAAAACAAATGAAAGATATTCTTGAGAACGATGATAAGGAATAAAAGTGGAAACCCAGGCTGATGAGACTGATTGATACTGCTTGAGACTGATGTGAAAGAGAAAGAACATCGAGCTTAAATATAGAGATCGAGTGACTTGCTATGACAGACAATCCTAAGAACAATAGAAGCAATGTGACATCTTGACAAGTTGGAATGTATGATGGCGAGACGGCTGTAGCTTTTGGGGTGTTGTTTGATTCGTAGAACTACTTGTTGGTCGGTTTACGTAAAAATTCCCCCTTTAATATGTTGGCGTCCTCGGCAACATCACGAGCGCTGAAGAACGAAATAGTCAAACAATTCGGAAATCACGACGAAGCAGGAGTTTGCAGAGTCAGTGGAAAACGCGGAATGTCGGCCTGAAGAATGTCAGGGCTTGAAACATCGTTGGGAATTCCGGCTTGTAATATGACAGGGCTTCGAATAACGGCAAAAATCTCGGCCTGTAATATGACAGGGCTTCAAATAACGGCGCCTAAATACGGATGCATCCATGGTGGCGGCTTTTCTATATACTAGTGGCCAATCGCAAGGCCTGACAACATTGGAACGAAGAGTCGCGATGTGTGTCCAATTGTCCTCCGTAGCTGTGCAATGAAATCCATGAGAACTGGTGATCAGGCAGAACTTTCTGTATTCGCATGACCAGTTTCTCCGTATTTGTGTTGGCGATTCACTTCAAATGTGCTACGGTCATCAATACCAGCAAGAAAATTTTCTCAAGTGTTTGAGGGATTGTCAGAACATTGTGAGCTGAAATGGCTACCGTTTTCCACACCGCAGAACTGGCATGGACATTCAACGCACACTGAACTGTAATGGCGGTAGTCTCCTCAGAAATAGCACGGTCCAGCTCCTTGCGGGTTATTCAAACACTCACTGCTGAAGTGGTCATTTTCTGGGCAGTAATCACATCCGTTGGAAAAACCTTCCATCTCCTCCGTTTCTTACGTTAAATCACTGTGATCCTCATGATGCTGCGTAATGGCAGGTTGCACGCTAGCTGGGTACTGTTCGAATGAGGTTGGGTCGTTGTTCATCGGTAGAGGTCATCATCGGCAAGATTGGACGAACTGCATTCATACTTTCTTCAAGGGCTTTCTCCATGTATTTTTTGACCTGCTTGAACCACAAGTACGAAGACATACTGCCGTTGAATACATGATCCCAACTTGTACAAAAACATACTGCCAGTAGGATTTTGTACTGCCAGTACGAAAATCTACTGCCAGTCAAATAATTTTTTTTTGTGCGGTACAAGATGATACTGCCAGTGCAGTTTGATTTGGTTCTGACCTGCTTAAACCAATAGTACAAAAACGCACTGCCAGTGCAAACATAATTCTCAAGTGATACAAAAATGATTTACCAGTTTTGAACGGGAATATTTCAGCACTGTATTCTTACATTCTACCTTACAAATCCCCGACGTGCCCGATTTACGGCAAATGGTTTGAACATAAGTTTCAAAATTTTCGAATTCCTCTATGGATGGCTGAAAAACTGGAATGTACAACTCATTCTCAAAACGTGGCATTGTGAAATCTGAAAAACAGAACGGTATTATTACGGTTGAAAACCGTAACATTGGGATGTTTAAGCTTGTCTGCAATAATTCAACCTTGATTCTCCGCAAAATATCAACCAATTGCCAACTTGCGCGATGAGTTACAAAAACTGTAATTCAGGTAGGAATGAGGTTCAAAACTTGAATTTCTCACGAATATTCCCAATTCATGTCCATAGTTATTCACTGGGGTAAGGCTTTTATTGAACAATATTCTCCCTTAAATGTAATAGAGAACCGGCGTATAATCAATTATTAAATGAAATTCCGAAGGGCCGATTACAACCTATCAAACAACACGATCAAATTCGCTCAACGGAAACCGAATGAATGCAATGATGGGAATGTCAACGTCGCTCGAATATAGAAACCATTTCCAGACTGCCTCCCAATTCACGTCCTGATTTCGGAATAACGAAATTTCCAGCCGTAAGCGAGATCCGAGGAGCCTATCTGCACCTGATGGGCCTCAAGATTGAACATGATCGATCAAAACCGATTGAATCCAACAGAAAAGATTACAGCAAGATAATCCGAATGTAGAAACATTTTCTAAACTTCTTCCAGTCATATGCTACCAAATTGATTTCCTTCCTGTTCGTTCGTGATGAAATAGAGCGCATAAGGTTCGAATATACCATACACTAGACGATTTGCGAGAATACGTCATTTTATTTCGGGACTAAATCATCGCAATCTGAAAATGAGAACAGATCATTTGAGCAGGAAATTTCACCCCTGAAGTTATGTGTTAAACACCCGGCTCTGCCGGTCTTTCCTCACTGATTGATCAAACAAAAAACCTTCGGGTCGCGTTGAAAGAGGCAAAGCGTTATTATCGTCACTCTGACGCGATATGGAAGCTGAAGTTTGATTATTACGCTACATATCACATACCTTGCCAGCTATTTAAAATGGCACTTTTCAAGCAGTTGATGTTATTTGTTGCTGCGATAAATTCAGTTTACTCCTGGTCACATACATTCTGTCCGGTGACAGATTGTATCTGTGTTATCGAGGAGCGATTGCTGGATTGCTCGGACCAAGGAATTATTATTTTGTCCTCGATCATCTTTCAGCAAAAACATTTGAAAAAGTTCGATCAATTGATTTGCGTGGCGATTCTCTGAATTCCATGCCATCTGCATCACTTGTTGAGCCGGGTTTTCCAGACTTGGAGTCAATGTTGGTTGATCGAAATGTAGAAATCGATTGCTTGATTTTGATGAATTGGCCCGAAAGAATGCGTGGTTTACTTGTCCCGGACTTGTGTTCAGGTGAGATTCGAAATTGTAAATTATTTCAACTGGAAAACAATTGAAATTTGAAATATTTGAGCGAGAATTAACAGTGAAAAGCGAGGTAGAAGTACACCCGGAAGTGCATCTGAACATATATTCGTATTTCATAATCAACATAACTTCGACTGATGCTTCCCAGTTTTGCGTTTGATCCATTCTTGCAGAGGTCCATGATCAAGCTTACACTGGCAGATGCGTTTTTTCATAGATAATATGTGTAATAAACTCCTTTTTTTCGGAGAAAGCACGAAGTTCCGTTCGATTTTGAGGAGATATGAGATAGAGCAGCATCCGAAGATATAGCGGATAGAGATAGAGCGGATAGAGATAGAGCAGCATCCGAAGAGATAGAGATAGAGATAGAGATAGATATAGGAGATACAGCAGCATCCGTCCCGACTACCGTACCGGTGAACTATGGGATTTCCGGTGAACTGATCCCGATTAGAGGAATGCTGGTGAAAGAGAACCCGGTGAGAGGATCGCCTGTGGAACCTACCCCAGTTCAAACAAAATCGGAACCGGTAACAGAATCCTCCTCACAAAAATCGTTCTAGATTATTTGTAGCATTTTGGGAGCTATAGTTAATCACGATATTTTATAATATGATTTGACACTTTTAGATTTTCGACTGATATATTCATCCAGTTTTTAAACTCTTCGGGCCTTATCAACTGTGAACTTCCTTTTTCGAAAATCTCGGCCTGTCTAATAGCCTGCTCTACCTCCTGAAAATTTATTGTTTTTTTGTTACTTATTTGTTCTTGTTGTTCCTAGAATAACAGACACAAAAGATCACACAAATTCACAAATACACAATGTAATAGTAACATTTTTACATTTTTGGGCTCGCTGGGAACTATTGTTTGTGCGGTGCAAAAGAAGCGAGGAAAATGGTGCTTCTTCGCAACTATACGTTCCACGCGAGAACAGCTCAACTCTGTCAGAAATCCAATTCATAATCGGCAGAATGAGGAACAAATCGGATTCGAGAACATTAATTTTCCGTGCCAGTCAGACACTCGATTGTGACTTTCTGTTCAAGTTTACTGCTCCCGATTAATTTACTATCAAGACAAAAGATTATTCCGTGATTTTGGCCTGCTTGAAATTTTGCCTTTTTGTATTCTTCGGCATCTTTTCCTAAATCTTGTTGCTACAGAAGCATACACTTATCCTTGCTGATCTTCTCAATAATATCAACAATATGGTTAGTGTCATCATGAGTGATATCGCAAATTAGAGGCTTGACATTCTGAAGGTCCTTTTTGGTCGCCGCGATCACCTCGTTAATTTTCACTTTGTTTGACTTTTCGTTTGAATTCAAATTATCGAAAGACGTCATGAACAACAAAAGTTTCAGTAAACAGTTTAATAATTTTTAATGCCGGTATAAGAAAGATCTTGACAACGAAACTCCACATTCCGAGAACATTGGTGAGTATCCTGTTTTTCGCGGGAATTTGCTTTCTTGATTGAACGAGCCCGTTTCAAAGATCGGGTTTGTCAGCTACCTTACTACTCAAGTCTACTTGAATGAAATGGAGGTTTTTTAACTTGTTCCCGAAAATCAAATGGAAACAACACCCGAAGTGAAAACGTCATCAAAAGAGAAGAAAAAAACTGCTGAAGTATCATCAATAAAATCGAAAAACAAACCCAAAACGGGAACTTTTACTGTTTTAAAAAAATGAACTTGCTAAAAATCGTCCACATCATCATAAGGATCACCGGATGGTGAAACAAGAAGGGGTTTTTTCTTCGAAATTTTAGTACCTGTTTCGTATCGGTTCTTTTGACGTTTCGGGGTGGTAACGGGTTTGGAAAGGCTTGTCGCTTTTCCTGAATCATTTTCAGTGTTTTAACCAAATTCAGGACTTCGTCGATTGCGACGGTGAACACATCCGCATTTGGTGAACACAACTTGGTTTTTCTCTTCCTTATCTGTAAACAACAGTAGATTTTCGTACTGGCAGTATGTTTTTGTACAAGTTGAAATCATGTATTCAACGGCAGTATGTTTTTGTACTTGTGGTTCAAGCAGGTCAAAAAAATCATACTGCACTCCCAGTGTTTTTCTTTGTACCACAAATGAAATAAGTATTCGACTGGCAGTAGATTTTTGTACTGGCAATACAAAATCGTACTGACAGTATCTTTCTGTACTAGCTGAGCTGTGTTCTCACCGGCAGTACTTTTCTGTACTAGAGATCTAGCTGGTTAAATGTACTCCAAATTGTACCGGCAGTACTTTTTTGTACTGGCGGTAGATTTATGTACCATCTTTCAGTTCTTCTTTTTCGTCGGTTATTCCACCCAGAGAGTGGGTTCCCCGCAAGGATGGTGACAAAACCATCCGTACTGGAGTCAACGTCAAAAATTCATACCTTCAGACTACGAAGTGTGTGTCCAAAGTGTCCGGAGTGACGGTTGTTTTTGCTGCGGCAATTTCATTTACGATGCTTTTGGGGTCATTCTGGGAACGTGCCAAGTCGTTTTACAGTGGGATGGTGGAAGTCACTCTATTGAAAAATGGTCAATTGGATTATCGCAGGACGTTGGGCGATTTGTTCAACATGATGACCAGGACTTTCATACTATACGGCTCAAAATTTTTAGATGAAGTTGCGTCGTTGTTCGATTCTGACCTGAAGGTAGTTGTGGAGTCTCAAAAATTAGTATGATTGTTTTCGACAATTTTGTAGGTTTGGAATTTATCGAAATTTCCCACGACATTGTATCGACCACAAGAGCTATTAATCGGGCTGAACACATCGTTCTGTCATTTCGGCACATTGGGCAGTAACTTTGTGCTCCATACGGAAGACTTTGATTTGCCGTCCATTAATTTCAACCATTTTTGTGCGGATAAATACTGGTACTCATTTCTGACCAGTGAAGCGGAAAAAATTGAAACAATGCTGCGCGGTGAATACATACAATTTATTCAAACCAAAAAATTAGGTGGCTCAGCATGCCGGGGAATTTATCATCACGTGGCTACGCTCATACCATATGGGTTTCAACTTGGGTGAAATTGTGGCGGAAGCGGTCAATTTTACCATGCCAAGGTGGGTCGATGTGGCTGAGACGGCATCGTTTTGTGTTTGTACAGACGAAAAAAACACCGCCGGGCCGGTGGTCAACGTCGAAAAATTCGTTAAACATTATGTCCCTGGCCAGTTGGAAGCATGGGTTGGTACTCGACAGAACAAGAAGATTACAGCACGCGCTGAGAATCTGAAGAGGTTGTTTTCAAAAATCAAAACCCCTGAATTACCCCGGGATGGTACTATCGGTCATACTTCCCATGCCGTAACTGTTAACTGGTCCGTATCACTGATCCTCTTTTTTTCTTACGCTGATATTTTTGTTCTCATTTTGTAGGTTGCGTGATAACTTTCGATATCAACCCGGGGGGAGAATTTACAACCGAATCATCACATTTCTACGAATGGTGAGTAACTGACTGGTAGTATTTGATATGTTTTTTTGTTCGCCATTACAGCAGTCTTCGGAGAAGAGGATATCTTTTTCCATTTCACTCGGCCGAAGTTCTTGGACGAAAGATGAAGAGAGCATTCGGCAGGGAACTCCGGCGAACTTAGGGCAAAGCTTCGGCGCTCCACGTCCGCGAGGACAATGGATTCACCGATGAGGGAAGTGATGCGTTTTATGAAACTACGAATATGCGTCCAAATTTTGCTTATAAGAGGGTTATTATTAAAAAACAGGAATACTGTTTGTGTTCTTAATTCAGCGTGTCAATCTGAGTTGTTTTAAAGTTGCTTGGGATTCCGTGTTTCCAGTTTTGGGGTTCGCCATGAACCCAGAATGTCCATCTATTCGAATTAAATGGTCAGTGTTTAGTTGCTTCAATAGCCGTTCCAAACGTACAACACTTACAGAAGCGTCGGTCGACGTCGCAGTGTTTGACATGTACGAACTAGGTAGGATGCTACCACCTTCGTCTCGCTGATATGCGGTGAAACAAACATAGCACAAGGACAAGCACAAAGAGCAAAACGTCAACAATCGGGTAAAGTCGTGTGGTGGCTGGTACTGCGGATGGGGCTGAAAATATAATGAGGCAAAAACGCTCTGTTGGATCGATACGTGTTTACTTACCAACTGTTGAGGTGACATAACAGATTTCCGTCAAAGAAGGTATAGTCTCGATATATCCCTACAGATCTCCACTTTATTCTCTGGAAAACTAAGCCCCGCCCTACCGCACCAACCGAGTTGATTGAGCTGATCGGTTTGATTGTTTTATTAACCATCAACAGTTGCAAAAACTATTAACATACTTTTTGTGAGATCAAAAATTAAAAAAAATGAAAGAACAACTCGCTGAAAGACTAGAAAATGAAAACAGTTCATTTCTCAGTATCGGATCCGGGCACCATCATTCGCAACACATAATTCGAGTCGATTTAACATGCTTTTGTAGAGATTGCTACACGTTTGAACATTGCAAACGTTATGCCATTCTTCATAAACCCGCCTCTCGAGCTGATGGATGTTGAGCGGCGGATGTTTATTCATACGTTGCTTCATAAGGCCCCAGAAATTTTCGATTGGACTGAGATCTGGTGACTTCGCTGGCCAGTCCGGTAGAAGAGAAACCTTTCGACGTCCGAAGAAATCCAAAGTTGTGTGGGCAGTATGCGATGAAGCGCCATCTTGTTGGAAAATAACTTTTCTTTCTCCACTTGAATTATAGCGTTCAACACGCGGCAAGAGATGCTCTTTCATCATCTCCTGATAGTTGTCTTGGTTAATTTTAACCTTTTGCGGTACAACGGTGAAACAAACTGGCACTTGCTCGCAAATGACTCCCCAAACCATAATCTTCCCTTTCGCGGTCGACGCTCGTACTTGATGGATCTTTCTAAAACAGGAATCACCCTTCTTAATCCACTTCTGAAAAACAAACAGATATAAACTACTGTACCAATCTATCGCAACCAATAATTTGTCCCCCCCCCCCCCCCGGGGGGCGATCATTAACCAAAGAATTGCATAGTAAAGTTCAAAATGCTTATCATCAAAACAACATTTATTATGAACGGGAATATCATTGTGTATTATTATGTAAAACTATAAGAGTTCATCTAAATATAATGTAAAAATATTCATATTACAGTATGATGTTATTTGTTGATTTACCCATTCGGTTATTCATTTATTTATCATCCATTTTTTCAATCGTTCCATCATTCTCACTCGTCTTGTTTCATTTTGGGTTTTTATCAGGAGCTAGTTTGAGCTGTTGGAGGGTGAATATTTTATATACACCTCTGCTTTTCTCGACTCCTATGAGTTGAAAAAAATGTTGAGTATTATTTTTTTGTTCAGTTTTTTTCTGATTTGGTAGGTTTACTCAAGGGGGCAACATTTTACAAACCCCCAAGGGGACAGCACAAGGGGCAGTCAATCCGGAAAGCGCGAAATTATTCGGGCTTTTTTGATTGGCCGCCCCCCACCTCCCCCCCCCCTCGCTGTCCCCTTCAGGGTCTTTAAACCGTTGCCCCCCTGAGTAGACACCCTGGATCAGAAAAAAACTGAACAAGAAGACAATACTCAACATTTTTTTCGACTCATAGAAGTCGAGAAAAGTAGGGGTGTATATAAAATATACACCCTCCAACAGCTCAAACTAGCCCCTGGTTTTTATCACTGCTTTAACTCAATCAATTTCAAGGGGGGGGGGACATTATGTTTGCGCAAAAGTACATCGGTAATATGGAAAATAATTTAATTCTAACGAAGCTCACCCTTTGTCTGCAGCAGCCAAGTTCAAATGTTGCCTCGTCAGAGAACCAAACGGTGTCGAAGAATCCTGGGTCTTCCTTCAGCTTCTCTATCATCATTTTGCACCATCTCACACGTTTCATTTTGTGCGCGTCGGTCAGTTCATCAATAATCACGTTCACGTTTTTGAAGACCTTCCTGATGCGACGTCGAACTGTTTCCCGGTGAGCGACAATTCCACATTTCGCATCAAGTTTCCCGGTCAGCTCTCGAATTGATGTATCGTCGTTATTTTCAACCATAACTTCCAGCAATAGCTCGTTGTCAAGTCCTGCGATTCGTGGCCGACCACGGGTTTTGGCGCAAACTTTCTCGCCAGAAAGTGGCAAACGATCCTTTAATACAAAATCGACCCAGCTGACGCTTTTTGAAATACCTGGGCGATTTGCTTCAACGTTCTTCCCTGACGTCGAAGCTCGTGAACAGCTTTGGCGAGGTCTGGCGATATAGTTTTTCCACGAGCCATGGTTAGTTTTGAAAAATTTGAAGCACGAATGCATTTCACTGGTTTTGTGTTTTGCACTTGGTCAAGCCGTTTTTAAGGTGCCCGGTGCACAAAACGCGTTGGCGGGCGTGTTCGATCACGCGGGTTATAGAAGAACTCGCGTTCGGACCGCTGCGTTGTACAAAAAACAATCAGCGCCCGCTGACTTTCAATCAAGGGTTTCCAGAGAATAAAGTGGAGATCTGTAGTAGCTCGAAAGTGTTTACAAAACACTCACAGTCGGATGGATTATCGGAAAGGTAAATTCGCTCGAAATGCGGTAGGATTCGAGCGAGATCACCCAAGCGCGGCATGCAAGTTGGACCGTTCCGCCAGACATCCAAAACAGTATAGTTGAACAGTATTCCCGTCACGACGGGGTTGATTTCAGTTACGAGGTCAGCGAAACCGGTAACAACGCAATCGACCAATTGATAGTCAGGACGGCATCTGGAGGTGGGTAATGAGCAATAGTTCACACAAGCCACAACAGTAGCGAGATGTGAAATAGTGATGAGTTTCATTCTGAATGGGATGATTTTAATTCCGTATCCTCGGATACTTCAAAAAGGTAAGGCCGAATTATGGTCTGGAGAAGAAGACTAGCAATCTGAACTCCAGCTGGAACTGTGGAGAGACTAAACTGTATTCGAGTTGGAAAAGTAGTTCTTCCCACTAAAAAAATAGAATGGCGAAGAGTTGACGACTGTGAGGAGAACAGGGTCGTCTCTGATAAGAGGGCTCCGTCTCACGTGCAGGAATTCAGATTTTGTATAGACATCCGTGCATGCGCTCAATGTAGATGGTGCCACTGCAACGACAATAGAAACAAAAAATGAATATCAAGTGTGATAATACTAAGACCGATGAAACAACAGACAAATCCAAATGTGTGTCCGCCGGGGGAGGGTGAAACGCAGGTGAGGATCGATTTGAACGTGAATAGTGCGGTATGACGGTTTCAACGGGGTTGAGAAGACGCGTAAGTACGGAGCTGTTGGATTGCAGGAGGGTAAATGATTCCGAAGCGGAGAATGATTCGTTTTTCCGCAGAAGAGTATCCATGATTAAATTGGTACAACGTGTCGTTTCCTTCAAAAATAACCAACACAATGACACATGACAATCACAATTAAAACAAGAGCATTTTACCGTTGTTTTCAATCTTCACCAGAAGTCTCGCCTCAGCAGAAGTCAAAGACTTTAATAAAGTCTCACAGTCACCGAGTGCCATCTTTGTGACACTTGCCACCTGCGCAAGGGTCCAAACATCTTGGTCGTTGAAGAGCAGGAGGATTATCATCAGGGGCGTAGGCACTTCAAAGACGTATTCACGATCAGAAAAATGGCCGCGCAGTTCGGCGCATCCTAGAGCAGGCTGCAGGACCATTTTCTTCCAGAAACCACGATTGCCGAAAAGTCTATAAAGAAAGTGAAAGAATTAAAGTAATTGAAATGTAGCATGATACAGAGTTCATGAGAAAACAACAGTCACGCGCAATATCGTTCCAATGCCTGCTGTGCAACAATGGGCAGTATTATTTCGCTCGTTGGCACCGGTATATCCCAAGCATGAGCAGTCAGGAACATCACCTCCAAATCGACGCGACCCGGCACTTCATCCTAAACGACCAAACAAACATGAACCAACTGCAGAAGATGCTTTGAACTTTTTGTGACCTTTCCAGTCACTTCCATTGCATCCATATGAATTTCCACGACACGGCACGATTCTTGGTGATCATTCGCGATCAGCCGCAAGTTCCCCATGAGGATGGAATCATCACGAAATCGACATCGCAAACTCTGGATGAGATTGATCTCTTGATCGACACGAGCGAAATTCAATGAACTGCAGAGCAGACGCTTGCGTAGATCGAACACATAATGCTATTTGAAGGTTCTCGTATCCGTGATGAAGGGGCACAGCAGCAGAAACATGTCGATGAAAGGCTGAAGTTCTAATCAAGATTTCTGGAAAGTAAACATGTTGGCAATATGATATCCTGACAAACGTAGACGACTCATGATATCAAAATGCCCACATGAGCGGCTCAACGAACATTTCTAAAACAATTCTCTAGACATACCAGTTGCTTGATTTTGCTGATGACGCTGTCGTAGAAATATGTCAAAATCTTGGATGGACGAGGGTCGTGACATTGAAACCACCGAACTTCGGTCTGTATCATTTCTTCGATTTGTCTACTGCTTGCGAAATACCAACGCAGAATTCTTCTAAATTTCTTCAATGTCTCTAGCAATGCCTTGGAAAAATGGACATATAGAATACATATCCCCAAACTCTAATCCACCCGATGTTACAAAATTACCGTGATAGATCGGTTCGGAACATCGATTACTGGACTAAAGGCCAAACTGATGTCCACACTGACGGCTTTTCGAATGATGAAACTGAATGCACCGATGATCACGGCTAGGTCGCCTTTGAATTCTCTAAACATCTGAACAATCATTCCCATTCCTGAAATGACGAACATGTGTGAAATTCCCTACCAGATCAATGTCAAGTACGTGCGACATCACTCCCCTCCCCTCCCTCCCCTCCTAAATAATCCCACAAGTTACCTTCGAAATTCCGACATTCCGCGATAACACGTATGGAACCTCCTGAACCCAATTGCAAAGTCACTTCCGTAATTTCTTCATGGAGGTTGTTGGTGTAAAGTACGTTCGTGGTTTTGGAGGAATCATCCGGAAGGTTGCTCGCTAGTTTGTCAAGCGGTTTGACAATGAAGTAATCCACAAAGCGGCTTTTAAGGCAATCGGGAACCGAAAAAGGTAAACAAGTTTCTGCCGAACGCATTCCAACGTCGACTTGCTTGAGGACATCAACTGCATAATCATAAATGTTACGATCCGCAAAATTTGTCGCAACCTCCACCTGCAACAAAGAGCAAATGCTTCAAAGATACTGCCATGTACAGACGACATAATAAGAGCTGGTGGCATTTTCATTAATCACTACATGAGGAACTTTAATAGAACAGTCTAAAATTGACACATACAACAACTCGCATAAATATAAGGCACCAGGTAACTCGCAAATAAAAGTTCACCAGAACGCCATCGAATTGCTGACGATATTCCAAAATTTCGACTTCATTGCAAAATTAATCCTTGACAAAATTTAATGTACACCACATGCATTCAATATATTCATTCATTTTATCAACGAAACGCAATTGCTGGTAATCTAACTTGAGGGTCAACGAAAACAATCCGCGTTGAATGGGTCCGCAGGCAGCGATTTTAATTGTAAATCAAAGAAGAAAATAGACCTCACCGTGTGCTTCAGAGCAAATGCCTCCAAGAATAGCGTCTCCACCGATTCCCTATAGAAATGAGTCCTCCCCTTCTCTTCGGACTCGTCCAACATTTCAGAGAAACTCTCCGGTAAAGCGACGGCATTTTTTTATCCATTCAATGCTCCAACAATTACACTCCAAATCGCCAACTGAACTTTCATCCGCATAATGACATTTTCTCCGAATATTCGGTGTCCCAACTGGGACACTCTCCAAGCCTTCCCTTACGACATAATGCAAATTCTAAATAAGATAACCACTAAACACCAACAACAAAACACGATTCCGTTCACGAAGCAACCACCACATGTCTCAAAACATCTCCGATCATCATGCAACCCATAGAATATTCCTTCCAATGACGCATAATCTCCACCAACATTTCATCCTTCTCACGATCGATGATCTCAGGTAATATCTGCAACACCATATCGATAAGCTTTCGCAATCAAGCTCGAACATCATCACAACTGCAGAAATCCAATTCACTAACTAAAGCACACAACGGCCTCACCTTTTCTTAAGGGAGATTTTTGTAGATCGACTGAAGTCCTTCGTAGATGACTTGTGCTCTGCCCTCCAGCACCATATCAGAACAATGTATAGTTCTACAAACCAGAGATCCTTGCCGTTACCCTGCGGTACGTGCTGGAGACGATCGTGAAAACAGCCATGGAATGTGTCGGAACACCCTGAAACCAATCAAGAAAACTGAAACATTCTCCTACTAAAACACCTAATTCCCAACGTGAATACCAACCCAAAGTTGGTACCGAGCCATGCTCGCGAGATCCCCACAAACGATGACGCTATTTAATAACAACGATAAGATTGAAAACAAAATCCAAAGAAAACCGATCGAACTGATATTTCAACACTCTGCTGGAACATCTAGAAAATGCATTGAAGTTGAATTGGAAGAACACAAAGCCACTTCGATTGGCGGTGTAACGAATGAGAGTAAGCTACCTTACTCCAAACATGGTAGCGAAAATTTGTGTAACGCAGTGAACTTGTCGATCAGAAATCATTCGTTCGCCGAGCAATTAACGGCCAACTTCCTCTTCTCTTGACCTCCATCCTCTGATCACCCAGATCTGTTTCAAAAGTCGCAAAATTCATATCTGAGAATCTCGATAAAAACTATGGCCATGGATGATGCATCGGCGCTCGCCAAGTTGGATCAAGATTGGAAAGGTATCCATGTTTACCGCATGCTGTTTCATAAGGTGGGATGCAGTCTTCTCAGATGACGCTTCCGGAGGGTAAACAAAATGAGGAACAAGCGCAGGTTCTTGTGGTAAGCAAAAACTGTGTTCATTCAGTATTGTGTGGTTGTCAACAGAATGCGTTTTCTGCAGGATCTTCAAACTTTGATTACAAGATTGAACGGAGTTCTTTGAGAAGAAGCCGAGGCCAAAGTGATTCCCGAAATTTTGGAATGGCCAATTGCGGATTTGTTCCAGTTTGGAAAAGCCCCATCGCTCCGCACTCGTGATCTTGAACTCAATAGAATTTTGGAAGTGTCCGCATTACGTATTCACCGGCATGGTGATCTTGAAAACTGCAGGTATCGGAAAAATTAGAAATTACTACAATGAGGACGCACTGGCTTTAAAAACTTGTGATTTCTGGCTAATTAATCAAATAGAAGAGAAATCAATGATATCATCACGGTCTTGGATGTGATTTCATCGCCTTTTTGAAGTTTTAGGACCAGACAACAGAAGAACAAAACTCAATGAACGTACCTTCTGACTATTTACTGTGCTATCGTCATATCAAGTTCCAATTAAAAGGAGTGGTTTGGAGTAGACCGGTGCCAGTAGGGGGGTAGTTTTTCAGTGAGACGCTCTGTTAGGACATTTGCGGTAGACTGAAGAATATCGTGATTTTACCGGGAACAAATGAAGGATAATATGAACGGATATAAGGGATATTTAAATCTAGCTGGATAACGCGCTGAAAAGGTCTTGACTGTTGTGAGAATTGACTGAAAAAATGTGCAAGTTAATTTCTTTGCCCACGGCCAATCCTACACGTCGGAATCAACACTTTTGACTTTCGTTTTTTCTTGTCCTTTCTTTGATTTTCTCCAAGACGAATTCTTGAAGCCAGCATTCCCGTATTGTCATTTCTTCCACTGCATCCGAGCCAGATTCCACCTTATCGGCGCCATAAAGGTCTTTGACCTAATAAAATTTCTTTCATCGTTTGACATGTTTACGGCTTTACCGATGATGTTCCGGGTCACGACCCGGAACATTCTATTGTCTGGGCCTCTGTCGGTACTCTTGACAGGTGGCATGCCGCAAACCTTTCTCATCACATTTAAACACGCGCTTCTCTTCTCGAATCATCTTGCCTTTTAGACTCTGTTTTGTGTTGACGAATAAAGTCTATATGTCCAACTGAGCGTTTTAGTCCGCTTAGTTAGATATTGCTCTCCCAAAGGAATCGACTTCAATCCATCCGGTTACACTACCTCATACAAGCAAGCACAATGAATATTCTTATTTTCAGCTCGTGAGAATGACACAGAGATTATTTGTAAGAGATGTAAAACTAAAGATGAAACATGAACGAATCCGCACACATTCACATTTAAAGATCAGGACGGATTTTTGGGAACATCGTTGACCATCACGTGCAGGTGAAAGAAAGAAACTCAAAATTAAGGAACTCCGCGAGTGTGCGGCCAGTCTACTCACTTGGAATCTAGCGATTGAGGCACTAGTGAGATTTTCCCTAATGATTGTGGGCACAAAAAAGCCTCTAGTGATATTTAGCAGCAAAAACTGCTATTGGCACACATTCGGACACAATGAACATGGATATTCAAGTCTTTAACTTGAAAACATGGTACGAGGATCATTTCTTGAAGATGAATAGTTAAGAATAAAAAACAGACTAATCCGCACAGATCCACATAAGAGAAACCGGGGAAAGTTCAGAAAAATCGAAAAGCTTTCAAAAATTCCCAATCCATTCTCTTTCACCGGCGCGAACATGAAGAAAAGACTGCACATTATCAACCGGCAATCTGGCTGAGTATTCCGCAACATCTCATTTATCAAAGCCGATTTCGAAATCAAAACCCGTTTGGGAAACGTTTACCCAACTGGGACCAAGCCGGGATGTCGACAGCTGAGAATGAACATTCTTTGGCGAATAATCAGATCGCCTACACCCGGCGATTCAATAACATTGATTCATTCAGCATTTAAAGGTACAAAATCTGGATTTGCAAATAATCCATATCTTCGTGAGACAGTGCGCGCTCGGGTTGATCAGCGATCATGGGTTGCCAAATTAGCTAGCTGACAAGGAGTCAAAAAAAGGTCAGAAACGTTACCGCTAAGTGTGACGTAAAACTGACCAGATTACACAAGTTGGACGGCGGCTAGGCATGCACTAATTGCGATCCGAATCGATTTTGAATCAGAATCAATTTGAAACTATCACGACTTACCAAAATCGATTCCGATACGCACACTCCAGTTGCGATCTGAAGATGATTCAGGAAATGGAGGACATCCGCAAATTCAAAAGACTGAAAGGGCCAGACTGATCAAATTGCTGGATGTGTTAGATTCCCACTGCTGCTGAAACAAAGAACGGGGACTGGTCACTTTTCTCGCAGGAAGAGGAAAGGGGAAAAACTGATAATAACATGAGATTAAATGGACCACACCAACAGCATGGCCCAATAAATATTTATTCAGATCGGGTGTCCTTTGGTAAGAGAGACTGAATGAACTCTTAATAAGCAATAAAAAGAAAGGAAGGTTAATCTTTCTTTGTCTTTAAATATTCCTTCCTGATTATTGCTGATCACACATGAACGATCGGCGGTGTCTACTTTGTAAATGGAAATTCCAGCTGCTCATGTAGAGCAATAAATAAAAGGACGAGGAGACATTAATGTTTCCTCATCCCAATTAACATTTTTGTGGGCACCGCCACTAATTATATTTCAGTAATAAGTTTCATTTTTGAAGAATATTTTAACAAAAACACATTCACTAAGATGTACGCTCAAGAGCGTACATCTCGATTCAGCTTCGGGAATAATCATAGATTAACAACTTTACCTGTTCTGAAGAGGGAGTGATCGCAGATTTGATCCTCGGATGCTACCATTTGGTCGACATTCAAACCGAGATAGACGATGATTCAGCCCAGAGAAGTGACGAGAATTCACACCAAAAATATGTATGAGTGTGATAACCATCCGGAAGACGTCCAACCTCTTTCGATCTGATAGAAATGAACAAATCAAAACTTATTTCTTCTTTAGTGCATTGCATTGTGTTGTTGGCGAAGCTGTTGACCCCCCCCCCCCCCTGCCAAAACCTGTTGGTGAAGCTATTCAGTGCACGCTGTGCAACACATTAGATTTTTCGACGGATTACAGTACGGTAATGACTAGAAAATAACTTTACCAAGAAGTATTCTTGAGCAACACCCATTTTTATTTAACACCCACAGCGAAAACCAGATCAATCCTCGTTAATCAGTTACAATCAATTACAATCAGTTCCACTTACAAAAGAAAATGCTTGTTCAAAAAGAAAGTAAAACAAGCTCAACCACATCATTATTTTCAAGATCAAAGGTGAAACATCTCATGCGTTTCACACAAACCTTGGCATTATTTACGCTTCAGTTGCTTTTGGTGGAATATATACGCAACCGGGACAATTATGTAGCACATCATGAACGAATAGGTCACAGTCCACACAAAGAGCTTTCCGGCAGGATTTCCATCTAAAGGGCCGGATATTGTCTCCATTCTGCTCCATGAAACATCCAAAACACTTCCTGACAGCAAGAACAAGTTTATCCAATCAAAACGGCAAAATCCACCGTCTATTTCGTTTTCACGAGACCTTACTAACATACATACCAGGCAACAAAGTGGCTGCCGCGAACGGGATTTCCTGAACAGATTCCACGGGGAAGCGGTGATTGTATGACCGAGCCAGATGAAGAGCGGATATCAGTGTCAGTCCACACACTTTGCACTCGACCGGAAGTTCGCAGTATTCTAGAAGTTTCACTCAAGTATTCATGTGTTACATCCATAGAACAATTACGTGCATTCTACTGAACTGACCTGGAAAATTCAGAATTCGGCCATGCGAACCATCACAATCAGTATTTCATTACAGTGAGCCTGAGGTTGTTTAAAACCAACTGAAATGTCTTTGTATATCGGCGACCCACGAATTAGCGAACTGCCAAGGCTTTGGAATTGGTAATAAAACGAACGGCATCATTGGCCTGCCTTTTTCGGGAAATTCTTGCCTCCTCTAACAGGAACGGGCGAACAGTACAAATTCTGTCAAGCAATATCTCGCGCGAGTATACGGTATCTCCATTCACGAAATTCGTCACGAGGTTTGTTTATTACGGCACGCGGCTACTACTGGGGAACGTTTACAACTCTGTAGGTTCACCATTATTTTGTATGATTCTATGATTTTTTAGCACCCTTGAAAACAAAACGAACCAAAAAAACGTAATCATGGACAATCGAAAGCCAATGTATAGCCAAACGGCTAGAGCTATCACCCAGATCGTTCTCATAGTTTAAATAATGATATTCGCTATAAGTCAAACCAACAGAAAGAGTTTGGGAAAAAAACCACAGCATTTTCAACGAGTTTGTCAGCAGCGTCGAGAACCGACTGCAGAAAGGAGACCTATGGCTGCCCCCTTGTTAATGTCCCACTAGTTGGCTCAACATTGGTGCCACCAAACTTCGTCTAAAAAAGTCAGCACTATGGTGCAGAATTGTGTGAGGAGGAATAAGGGCCTAACAAGACAGATTTTGCAGTTTTTAACTGCCAAACCTGGCTGGAGTTTTGAACTACAGTTCAGCGACGATTTGAAATTTGGTGAACTGTTGACTGAACGAACTGCAGGCATGAAGCTGCAGTCTATAATCAGAGCAAACCTTTATGATAACTCAGGACGATATCTTGAGATAAAAATATGGGAGATAAAGAGCACAGAAGAGCAGTGAGAAGTCTGGAAAAAGGACAAAAGTCGACCAATGTTTCAACGTGAACACTGGGCGGAATCAGGCACAGAACTCACAGCAAGCAAATCCAGACGATGAATCTCATCACAAACTCTCAAAAAAGTGGGAGTGAAACGGGATAACGATCAAATGTGAAAGAAACAATCCAACAAAAACGTAAAAAAGTCAAGAGCTCCAGTAAATCGGTTCCTCTTCGTCGAACGAAGCAAAAGATGTGTGGTGTCTTGTAACACCGCCAGAGCTGTGTGGGCTTTCACGAAAGTTTTTGGTATTATTCTCCACCGGATCCGGAATTCCCATCTTCAGATGCCGAACGAGAATCCGATTTCGTGTCGTCATCAAAATGGTTAAAATAAGCCAGCCACCTGGGCCGCTGAGATCGGGGTTGGTCCAATGTGGTATCCCAGTGCCTGTGACTTGGCAAGCAAGTAACTCATGTGTTCAGCTTTCCATTGTTCTTTCATGAACATCCTCATTGAAGATGAAGTAATGACACTTCCATCAGTCCTCTAAAAGAGCACAAGTGAATACCCTGTGAGTTTCATAATCGTTATTTAGAACTGACCATTCAATGAGAAATTCGGATCGATTTTCAAATCGGCGACGTGTGCGTTTTTCACATTCAATTTGGCCCCGGACGCTCCTGACCAGTTTGAAGTCAAGCCGAGTTTTAATCCGCTCAATAAAAGCGTCGATCGCATTTGATAGCTCGAGGAAATGGACCAGATCCCCGAGAATGGCGTTGCTTTCACATTCGGTTCTGAAAAATGATGCGAATCTGATTTTCATGTTTTTTCCAAAAATTTGTCCTTTTGGATTTGCATGTCTTGAAGAACAATGAGTTTTTTCGTCACTTTGAAAGAGCTTAATTGATGAACCCAGAAAATCATAGCTCCCCTCAATGAATTGATCGTTCTTTACCTGGTTACCAGAAGATACCATTAAAATATCGCAGCAAATAGCAAAAGCTGGAACTGATTTTGAGTTTCAGATTTTCCCGATTTTCCGTTCTCACAAAAATTGATATAGAAGCTGCTGGATTTCATTCTGAAAATCATTTTGTTCAACATGGACGAGAGTATCGCACTTTTGCACCAAGTACAGTCCGAATTTTTTCTTCGTTTCCGAGCTGTACCGATCTCAATATATTGTGCTTCTGATCCCGTTTTGAGCTGGTCTCGATATTATAAATGCTGCTGGAATAAAAGCCTGTGTGTGACCCTTCTTTGTTCGTTTCATCTCGTGTGATGTTATTCATTTGCTCCTGTATGTAATGTCCTACAGATCCTCGCGACAATATATACGAGATGCATTGGCATAATGAGCAATCCAACAATCACCTAGTACACCAGGCTGCCAGCCCAGCCCCAACGGTGAATCACTCCATTTATCCAATTCGAGTATAGGGTGAAGGGTTGATTTCAAACAATTAAAATTCACCTGATAACCGATGTCGCCCATCGTATACAACAACAGGAGATGTGCAACAAAATGATTTATTATGTGTATTTGTTTGTGTTAGGGTGGAAGAACAATGGATTTCGGCCAAGTTTCTGTCCGCCGAGGTTGTGGCTGAAAAAACCAACGCAGACACACCACAGTTCTCATCCGGCTCAGGCGGAGAGTGTTATGATACGAGTTCGGATTCTGAATCGGGAGGTGAGATATTATATTGATGGTAAAATCAGGGAGTCTTGATACTCTTATATCATCTTGGAAGTCTGTCTCTACCGCACTCGGTCAACCGTGTTATTCTCATCAAGTTGTGTTGATGTGTATGGTATCCACCCCAAGATTCCCCATCAACCAAAAGCATATTGGCAGTACCTTTTCATCTTAGAATATCGTATTTTCCAAATAACACGATAATTAATCATAATTGTACGCAAGGGAAAGAAAGCATTTAACTTTCAATGGTCAACATCAAAAATCAGTGGGTTCACTGAAGGCAGGCGTTGCAGTCAGTGCGGTTCTCATATGTCTGTTTTCGTCACAATGGTTTGGCCATGGTAGCCTGGTTGATTGTATTATGGACCTTTTTATTATTTGTTGATGATTTTATCGTTGTTTGTATCCTTGGAACGTGGCTTCTTCCCGTGCACAACCTTAACCATGTTAACATCTGAAAGGTCACCTTGTCTAGACAAGAATAAAAATATACACTATTCTCATGCAATGAGAGCCATGCTTCCGGGGAGCAGTGAGCGACAACACCATTGTTACCGTGATTATTTCACCAACACCAGAGGATACCATAGAGGTGACATACGCGGAATACAGTATGTGATAAATACGATAACGGACATGGGAAGAGTATGATGAAATTCGATCTCAATATAAGTCATTGGCTAATAACATTAATGGGCTACAAAGTTGAGCAGCCGGTCTTATTTGTGACCGTAATCATGAATACAGGCCGTGGCTCTAATTCAAGAGGCAGTCCAATAGCAACAAATACCGGGCATAATTGTTCAGTTCTTCTTTGAGAATACCTGACTAGCGCTGTATTTGTTCTCCTGAATTCTCTGTACCAGGAGAATTCAATACTCTAACAATGCTGTTATCAGCTTCACGAGTTTAACTAAGAAATATCTTAGTCGGTATCCCAGATAACCCAAATTTAATATTTTTGTAGTATTCAGTTTTTTTTTGTCTTTTTAATGAGGTATAAACCAACTGGATGATACCACCCGTTGAGAGTGCGCGAATTTCCAAAAAACAA
>JAQIWT010000142.1:0-32145 GCA_034696485.1 Isohypsibius dastychi | reverse complement strand
CTTCAGGATTTGATACCACCCCTGCCAGTGTTCATACTGAGCCTGCGACTCACGAATTACCTGCAGTAATTTGGGAGAACGGAAAGGAAGGACAACTAACAACGAAAGGTTCTTTTGGCCATCTTTATTCTGCAGAAGATTACAACTTTGCATCCCTCTGGAGCACCGATTGTAACAATTCCTTGAACCTGTGATCAACGTTGAATTTGTGATTGAATATGTTTTAGTTTTCTACGCTCCTTCCTGTATGTCGGCGAAAATTATCCCGGTTGATATTTCGTGAATTGTCATGAACGCATTGTGCTCGTTTGTTTGTGATGAATGTTGGCTCATGTGCGTTATTCCCTGTACGGGCCAGTGGCCGGCAATGGAAATAATTTTCCATATATCAGGGTGGCCGGAGACCGTCATAGTTCATCGTACATGTAGTGACCGGCCGTATGGCACCAGTTGGAGAATTGAGCTATTCGTTTAATTTCGAATAATGTTATTTCCACTGGCCGATACGAATGCGCATAGACGGACAGGATAAATAAACTTTTATCGGTTCTGTACTTCGGTAAGTTTGCACAATGGAAGTGGTGGATCTTGAAAAGTGCAGGCAGGCAGTACTTTCAAGTCGTGGATGTGCCGAACACCGTTAGAAAAAAATCGTCTCGAAGAATCGACTCAACTGAAATGTAAAACGCCAACAAAAGTTTCCACCAGGCTACGCATTGAAAGAATCAAATCTTCATGCTGCGAAACGCATCGATGCGTATTAAATCAGTGGACCCTTGAATCGCCTATCCCGGACTTGAGTTAAGACTCAAGTCCGGGATAGGCGATTCAAGGGTCCACTGATTTAATACGCAGTCACTGGCCGCTTCACTATAGGCCCCGACCATTGAATATCCTGATTACTACATCTTCTAAAGCAGGATGGACTTCGTACAGTTTCAACTAGACATGAGATTTACCGCTGCATGTTTATCATCGGAAGCTCATAAATAACACTCGTAACAATTACTGAATGTACGGGGATTTAAAGTTCACAAGATAGGTGACAGTGATGTTGCCGCTTTTGGTGTATGGCATATTGTAATGTCAGTCTATTTAAACTCGTCACTTGTATGTGTTTCAATGCCGCGTAGAACAACAGCAATAGAAATGTTACTCCAGCTTTTCGTTCTAGCAGTCACCTCCATCTCTGTCGTCGTTGGTTTGGAGACATGTTGTGGTGATCTTGGATGCTTCTCGTCCGATGCACCATTCTTCGATGCTTTGCACAGGTGAAAGCCTTCGCATCGATATTCTCAGGTATATAAAACTGTGATGTTTCAGGCCATTTTCATCCGTTCCAAACTGCAACGTTGTGTCTAAGCTGAGATTGATTCTAAGTTGCCGAGAAAGCTGGAACTCTGAGGAGGTATTAGATCCGTATTCTCCATCATCGATTAAACGTTCGAATTTCAATATCACACGACCGACAAAAATAACTGTAAATGGGTATACTGACCATTATGACCGGGCGTGGTGGAGGGTAAGTTCCAAAAATCGGAAAATGTATCCATTCGCTCTCACAGCTAAGTGTTTCAGGAGATCAGAGATGAGCTTCTGAGAGAAGACGACTTCAATGTGATCCGGGTCGACTGGTGTAAGAAATGCTTCTTCTGACTTGCCGCAGTCACAAAAGCCCCCGTTTCTTGCAGCTGGTGGAAGCACCCCACCCTTCATCCAGGCCGTTGCAAACGCCAGACTGGTTGGAGCTTACCTGGCAAAGTTTGTGAATCACTTAATAAGCGAAATGGGGTACGATGCTGGGAAGATCCATCTTATAGGACACAGGTAAGAAAAGCATGCGAATACAACATCAGTGAAGTCGTGAATAGAGAATAAACCAAGCTATAACTTTGACTAAACTAAGACTCAAGACACCTGCTAAGTTCCCTCAGCTGGGAGGTCATCGAATCATATGTCACCTCCTGCCCGAGTAATCTTGATTTTCTTCAGCCTCGGGGCGCATATTGCTGGATATGCAGGTAAACAGATCGTCCGGCTGGCTCGGATAACAGGACTGGACCCCTCAGGTGAGTGAAACCTCATAATGGGTTCTGAAATGTCAACATTGAAATCTAGGGCATTTTTTTGCCAATACATCCCCTGACGTCCGATTGGACATCACGGATGCTCTTATTGTCGACACCATCAACACAAACGGCAGAGTATCGAAAATGACAAAACTCCCCGATCACATAAAACTTGTTCTTTGGTGTTGTAGTCACTTCTTTACAATGACTTAATGGTATTTGGCAGCAGTCAACCATTTGGACATATGAGTGAGGAGAAATTCCGTGGTCGCAATGAAAATCATAAAACACCCATATTTTTTTTCTGAGATTTTTACCCAAACGGAGGTGGAGACCAACCCGGATGTGATTCAGCGTAAGGTGCAAATGCAGTCCAGTCAAGAGTTCTCTTTCTCATGTATCTTTTAGGCTCATATTTAGCTCAGCGTTTCAAGGACTGACCGTGAATACATCGTCATTTGGTGAAACTGCAACCCAAAATCAATCTTGATAATGGACGTTTTTTCTCACTGGCTTAATTCACAACAGGTCTTCTCGATTTCACTTTTGCATCGACGTATCAAACACTGGCTTGCAGTCACATCAGAGCGCTAACTCTATTTCAAGGTACGAGATGTTCCCGGTTGCAAAACCATCTTCAAAACATCTCAACTATAATAGAATATTATAATTATATTAATAATTGTAATATAATAATCTAGAAACCATTGGCACCAAAAAGTCCTATCTGAAAGCTTTCCAATGCGAGTCATATGAAAAGGTAAGAGAGTACTTCCTAGAGAAAATAATCAAGTTGGCTGATATTTCAAGAAGTCTGTATAGTTTATTGCTGGGAACTGTTTCTCGTGCAGCAATCGCAGGTGCTCTGTCATGGGTCTCAACGCCGATACAGGAATTGCAGAAACATACAGCACAGAGAAGAAAAGCTTTTACCTCAAAACCTCTGCTAGACCTGACTATTCAGGCAAGAAAGTCCAAATGACCACCTCTGTATTCATGTACTTATTGTCATTATTGCAGTTTGGATCTACCGGCTTAAAATGGTGCTGAAGGAAGATAGCCAGCTGGTTCGTTGACTAGACCACGGACTTTTTTTACAGATATGAATAGCAGTACTATGTTGCAGCAAAGTGGTAACCTCTTTGTCACTCTCTATGGATCGAAGACAAACAGCAGCAAAACGCTTCTGGGAGATGGGTGAGTGACAACAGCCAAAAAGTGGTCAAATGGAATTCAAGTTAGTATACCGCACTTTCGAGTGCTTTTTGGGGGGTTTACGAAATTTCGGCGCTCAGGAAAAGATCCCAAAGCCTAGATCGAAATACTGACTGATATTCCAGTGCGCACTACATGATTTCTCTTTCCAGCCCGATTGGTTTCTCTCCCGGTGAGGCCGTGCAGCACGTGTTTGGGACTCAAAAAAACCTGGGGAAGATTCACTCTATTGTGCTTTTCTGGGAATCCACGGGTTACAACATCATCCCGAACTTCATTCTAAAACGCTATTTACGCCCTAATGGCAACATCGAGCTGCTCAGCGATAGCGGCACTCGGTTATGTTTCAAGCCGGAACGAGGAGACTTTATTGAACGCAAGGACTATTTGGCCACCGCGATCGAAGAAGAATAACTTGTATCATGGCACATCAAAATCACCTCTAGTTTCTTTGTGTACAATTCAACACGTGTCTGCTATTTTTGACGCAATACAGAATTAATGCTATGTCGTGGACGGGTGTCACTAAAGCAAATCAAATATAAGATTGACTGCAAAAACGATAACGGTGATTCCTCAACCTTCAATATTTGCCAAGCAGTGTGGGCCTGAAATACGAGTGGAAGATCACTCCGTACTCAGCAATCTTGAACATGTCGCTCATTATATCCCCAATATGTTGTTGTTTATGTTGCAACTGGCGCTAGGCGGCGACAAAGAATAAATGTAAACCTATTTGGGATGTTCGAAAAGTATTCGGTTAGCTTTTGAAGGTCTTCAGATTCATGATTCGAACATGTATACCGTAGTCCACGGATTTGCCGCTATCAGAAAGTTCTCGTTGGAAACGTGCAAACTTTTTAGCATGGTCAAGTTAATAAAGAGAAAGACGAATTTAAAAGCAATTATTATGTACAAATGTTCTGAGCGATTTGTCATACGGCTTTAGAAAAAAAGAATGAGTTGTCCATGTACAACAGCTCTTGCACCGTGGGTCATGACATTCCTTATTTCCCTCAATCGACATCGGCGAAGTTGTCATTGTAGGTTGAATATGCGATGGAAAATACTAATTTACCTTCGTCGCGTAAAGTTTCCAGTTCGAGAAAGGCTCTCCGGCTGAAGAACAAAAGATAAGATATACGGTCTAAAACATTAACAGGGGACTAAATGTCGATTCGTCACCCACCAGAGCGGGTTGTTGACCAGGTTGACCTTTTTCAAGTTGGGACCGATGCGATCAAGAGATTCCGTATTGACATCTTGAAGATACATGAGGGTAAGATATAAAAGAGTCTGATATTCGAATCGTCGTACCTGAGATATCGTTATGTTCAGCATTGACAGACTCTATTTTCGGGAGCCCAAGTATGATGTTTGGAAACTGAGTGAAGTTGTTACAGCTAATGTCCAATTCGACAAGCTCGTGCATTTCCTGAATAGAGTCAGGGAGGAAGCTCATCCGATTGTTGCTGAGATTAAGAACTACAAGATGATAAATTCAAATCCTAAATAAAAATCACACTGAACACGTGTGACCCTGGTCCAACCAGATTCGGTTGAGCACGCAAAACTGGATCATTCTTACCTGTGAGTGATTGAAAGTTGTGGAAAAATTTGACCGGCAGTCGTACAATCTGATTGTTCTCTAGGATGCAGGAACTCAGCGGGGTTGATTTCATCAGTAGAAAGACTGCGTCGGGAAAAGCCCTCAGAGTACACGCTGACAGATCTAACGAGTCAGAAAATTCCATTCGTCAACTGGACAAACCCGGAAATTACCTCGTCCTTGACTTACCAAGAACCTGAGATTCCCGTCCGTCATGACATCGCCGAACCACCTGGATAGCAATAACGTAGAGTACATGCGAGATTGACAAGAACTATAGTACCAGATGTCGTACCTTCGTCACGGCTTTACCAGCAGAAGCCATTTTGCTACCTCAAAGTAAGACCCCAAACAATCAGCAAGTGGAGCGAAAGATGATCACAGTTTGTAAAACAAGAACGAGCGAATCTGTTCGGTCAGACCCTTTTATACTCGAAATGCATGCGCAAATGTTTCGCCGAAATGTCAGGAGCTGGTCGACTTTCTTTCTCTTTCATCGCCAACGCAGCAAAAGTTCCTCGATTTTCATCACGCGCCAACTTTGTGATTCGGAAAGTAGAGCAAATGTTGTGATTCCAGCTCAGAGCAAGCATGAGACCGATTTAAAGACAAATATGCTCTCGCTGGCTCTGAAGAAAGACGCAGAAGCCGTCGACTCGATGCATGAATCATATGGAACTTTTCGGTCGCAAAACGCACTGCAATCACAAGAGTCACTATTTATAGCATAATGATTGCTCTAGGAGCGCAAGTTCAACGTGATTGAGAAGAAACGAACCAGGTCAAGCTCTTGACGTTGGAATCCTGCATCGCGTGATCGAAGTAATACTAATACTCGTGTGTAACCGTTTTTCTGAGCTCCCTGTTTTCTTGAACCCAGGGTTCACAAACCCCGTTTTTGTGAACCGTTCAAGGTTCACAAACCCCGTTTTCTTAAACCCAACCGTTTTTCTGAACCGGTTCACAAAAACCCGTTTTCTTGAACCCTCCACCGTTAACGGCTTTTGTCACTTGCAAATCAGAGAGAATAGCACATCCAATGATACAGCATTTTCTACAAAAAATTCACGTTTGGGGTGGGGTGTAGTATGTGGAACAAGCAGGAGTAGTAGTGTTTACATTTTGAAACGGCTGACTGAAAAGCTGAAACTGAAACTAAAACCGAGCTGTATTATGAGGTGAGCTATCCTCCCCAATTTGCAAGTGACAAAAACCGTAAACGGTGGAGGGTTCAAGAAAACGGGTTTTGTGAACCGGTTCAGAAAAACGGTTGGGTTCAAGAAAACGGGGTTTGTGAACCTTGAACGGTTCACCAAAACGGGGTTTGTGAACCCCGGGTTCAAGAAAACGGAGAGTTCAGAAAAACGGTTACACTCGTGTTATCAATGTAAAAAACAGCGAAGATGGGATCAAGTATGATGGAGATGAGCCGAAGAATCTTCACATGAACTTCAAGCAACGAAAATTGCAAACAAACATGAAGCAATACCAACGTCATATACTTCGCCAAATTAATAAGGCAAATGATTATTCCCACAACTCTACCTCGCTTTTTCGCTTTGTTTCGACACCAATCTAAAGACGATATCCTTCTGAACAACACAGCATTTTGTGCATACGACAACTATGCAGTTTAACGGGCAACCCATCTTTTTTATAGAAAATAAAAAAAATGTTGGAGCGCTCATTAATCCCATATTGCAACAAAAACGCATTATGGTGTATATTTCTGGACCGATCCATAAGCACAAAAACTACTGGTAGATTTCTTGGTATCTTCGTAAAGATTTTATTTTTCTTAGTTGGTGGAGTTTGTCTCTGAAATGTTAGTCCTATTCATATGGATTGCCAGGGCAAATCCAGGCTGTTGTGGACCGAATATGTTCGGTAATTGAGACGAACGTAAGCTAGAACTCTTTAAACTTTTATCGAATATTTTTAAACAATTATCGATTTTCTTGGTGTTTGCGCGTAATCTTATTAATCTTTATCGCTGGCCACATTACTCTATGGTATCCGTCGCACTAGCTGCTCATATTTTGTTTTATTATATTTCTTCAGTTACCGACTTGCCCTCACTGTAGCCGCTGCGAGTACACAATCGAAACAATAAAAAATTTCCGTGTTTTTGAGAATGATTCTCCAAAAAACAAGACTGAGTATAAAGAAGCTATTTTTGTTCAAATCGGGTTTTGTGACGTGGTCTTATCAGTTGAATGGTGCTAAACATCAGTCACTTTCGTTGTGACAAAGGTATTCGGCTGGTGTGATGTTACGTCCAGTTCCGAGTCCTCGTATGTTGGTGGCCGTACTATTGGGTTTCCCGATGCCTGAACATAGACAAGCACACTTGGATATACGATCATGATCTTAAAATTTCAGATTATGTATTTCAAAGCTGTGTTATCTGAACGTTACCTGTAGTAGTCGGGTTGCCCACTTTTCGTGACGTTCATCACGGAAAATTCGGTTGTTGGTATCTCGCAAATGGTTGATGCACATCAATACAATTCGCAAAAGGCAAAGCTAAGCGGAGACGCTGTTGCGACCGAATTCACAGTGTATAATGACGAAAAGCACTCACCTTAAGGAAAATTTTGGTCACTCCAAGAACGATCGATATTTGACTGCCTTTGTCGGCCATCGCACTGGCAATAGGTGAACCAAGAACCCCACCAGCCTTTCAAAAGATCAGACTTCACAAAGCCAGTCAAAAACTTGGCAAATATGTCTTACGAAAAAATTTGGCTGAGTACCGGAGCCACTGGAATCCACTCCGCATATGAGCAGAATGGCGAAAACTATGTCCAGTACTTGGTTCAACAAGAACGGTACGAGAAAACCTGGCCATCGCTACAGACACGGTGAGGATGAAATACCGAAGCCAGATATTAGTGAGCTCAGCTCATGCAGCTACCTTCAGAACGCCAACTAGCGCCATGAGGGCCACGAGGCTGTTCACTGCCTCAAACATCATGCCCATGTTAAGATCATAACGACTCAGTTTGGTTCCATTGAGATCATTAATAATAAAGACCGAGATCCACCAGCGCACATTAGTAACTCGTAAAATCGGCTTTTGCGAAACTTGATCATCATCTTCTGCTTCAACCGGAACGAAGTCTTGGGATTGCATAACTCCAACTTGCCTTATAACGGGATCTATAATTTTCTTGGAGTTGTTTATCTCCTCCAAGTTCACCGAAAGATATACAAGAAAATACATCCCCAGAAGATGAAAGATCTAAACAATCAGACGTTTATATCGTGAACTTGTCAGCTTGCTGAAACATGATTGATAGTAATGTACCAAATAGGCAATAGCGAGCAACAGCGTGGCATGTCGGACATGGAGACAACGACAAAAAAAGGTGTTGCTCGTGTGAGTTTCTTTCATTGTGCGACTTCTTTACTTTCAAGTGCTGCACAAACTGTATCAAAATGGCGAAATACAACAATGATTAATCAGGAGAGAATGTCTCCCAAGAAACCTGATGAACTTCACCTCTCAGCTTTTGCAGAGTGTGTCTTGTTTCCAAGGGTTTAATCGAATCGAATTCTAATGACGTTCGAGTGATCTGCAACAGTCAAGCATACTGAGTATTACCAACGTGCATATTCTAAATTCTGTTACTGCCCTACTTCGACGTCTACATTTCGCGTTAACGGTAACATCGGATGGAAGAATCGCCAGTAGACAATCTACGTGTTGGCGATAACCCGTGTCAGTCCCATCCAGATCTTGGCTTCGCAGGTAATTATTGAAACAACAAGACTATTGAATGAGGCGACATGGTTGACTTTCTTCAGACAGACATAAGCCAGTGACAGGGTCAGTGACCCAATCGGAACACGATAATCTCGGTTCTTGGAGGGTGCGACACCAGGAAGACACCCCACATAGGCCACCAGTATCCATACTAAGATCTTCAACCACAAAAATGTCAGCAGATGATCCACATGATACTGCGTGTCCACCAGAATCAGCCTCTTCGTCCCAATCCACGTTTCCACGGAGGTGTGTTCACTTTTCGGACGGTTCAAGTCCAGGATTGATCAACATTTCCGAAGATGAACACCGAAAAGTTCCTTGCTACGAACCATCCCCTTCGGCCATCAGCGAACATGTGCTCAACCTTCCAAACGCAAGCTGGGAAGATCTTCTCCGGCATAGTTCCGATATAAATTCACTCAAGACGCTTCTCGATCAATCAGTTATCAGTCACAAACTTGAACCAGTGATGGATGATATTGAGTGAATGTGGTTCGGTCTAGTGTCGTGTTGCTTCCTGGCACAGTTCAAATAGAGTCGAAATCGCTTGTTCAGTATTTGCATGAGGAATTCCAAGAAGCCCTGAAGCAAAGATTGTGGACGGTTTCTGTATTACGAAAGCTCATCCATTGTTACCAAGACAGATCTGTACAAGTTCATCAGTTGTTGCGTCCAAATTGAACAATTCGATTGAATAGTGCTTGATTTCTTGTGTAAATTTGTCATCTTCTTGAATGGAATTATAGATATCGATCGCGCTGGGCCTATTGTTGATTGGTATCCGCTGCTTCCTGGCTTCCGGTATGTCGGAAATAAATCTATGATCCACGAGGTCACGTGTCTTGATGCGTCGCTCTCGAAAATCACATCGGTTCTTGATCTGAAATTACATGAGCAGTGCAAAAGCCGACTTCGCAGTGTACGGCGCGGAAACATACATCTGGATTCTTTCTTTCTGGTTCGCAAGATCTTAGCTTCGCTATGCTGAATAGTAAACAATGACTTTTCAATCAAAGAATGAGTGAGGTTCAGGTCACCAACTTGTTTCCCGATGATGTCCACTCGCTGACCTTTCCGAAAGAGAAGTCCAAACAACTAAGGAGGTCCTGGATCTCTGTTCCCGTGTGAGTATCATAGCTCTTCGGTAAACGGGACATCTGGCCGTTGTTCGGTGGTTCAAGAGAATATAGGGGGACTATGAACAAGTACTGGTTGCGCGGGAGATTTTTTGATCTTATGATGGCCTGTGATAACGTTCCTCTACATTGGGTGAAAGCAGACAAAAAGCACTGTTTGTGCATGGGGTGAAACAGATCGTCTAGCTTCAGTTTGTTGCTCAGTAGCGCAAGCCCATCAGTATTGTCCAACTCATCCGCCGTCGGATAGCCTCTACACACTCTTTAGAGATATGAAAACTGGAACACTACCGAATGAAGAATCAAAGCAACCAGGGATAAAAACTTTTCGGAGTTTCTTCAAAGCTCGCAGAGCAGAATATACGGATATAAACCTATTGGAGCACCTCATTGAGGAGGAATGCAACAAGACCTCTTTTGGACTACAGAGGCTTGACCAACTGTTGTAAGGCGGTAATGAGCATTAGTTACCGACCGAGCGACACAAGGTCCTGAACCCATCTATTTTTGAACAGGGAATACAGTCTGGTGTCAGTGACGATTCTTGAACAAACAAAGCGATTCGAACATGTCACAGGCTCGTTAGAGATCAACAAGTTTAAAATGAAACTATCAAAACTGTTTCTGTTTAAGGTTTCGCAAGCTTCGATGATGCGCCACCACATATGTTCCCTGGTGTGGCCAACTGGGTCGAGATGTTACAAAACGCCCTCACCTGCAATTATTTTTCTCATGGTAACTCGATGTTTCTCACGTCGTTTCTTTCCGAGCCAAGAAACAATGAGCAAGTACTGGAGGAGGCTCTCAAAGTGCTCTTTACTACAAATCCCGAACTCGATTACTGCTTATATTTGTCTCGTCATCAACTGGATGAATGTTTTGATCATTTCTTCCCAGCCTGGATGGAATTTGATAACGGAGAAGAAAAGTTCATTTTGTCAGTCTGCAAGAAATCGTTTCTTTATCCAAACCTAACAATCCGTGAAGCAGTCCATACGGATGTACCAAAAGCTCTCACATTTTTCCAAACTCTGCATGACCGACTCAGAAACCATCTAGGAGAGGAATGGTTAGAGAAGATCGTTCGAGGTGCAAATACGAGCGAAGACACCAAATGCTTCATTGTCGAGGTAAGCAGTGTTAAGGTTTAGATACCATTTTGCCTCGAATAATCAGCTTGATATTAGGACAGTTCCGAAACGCCATGTGGGTTTTTTGGCATAACATCCGCAAATATTGACTGGGATTTTCTGGATACACATTATCAAACAGACATTTTTCATCAGTTCACGAAAGTCACTGAATTCGACCGCGTTGCAGGACGACTGTCTAACTGCGATGTTGATATCGGGACAGCCGACGCTGATTTTGACCATGGCCAAGCTTCTGGTGAACGGATGTCCGTCATTGGCCCACAATTCTCGTCAAATCGACTGGCTGATCATCATTTCAGTGAAACAACGGATACAAATTCTGTTGGGGAGCTGGACTCGGCAACCAATCTGTATGTCACGGAGCTTATTGAAAGCTTGACCAAAATTGAAGCTGCTAGTTCTGTGAGCCAAATGGAATCTGGTGACGATTTGGAGGCTGAACAGTCAGTTGAGAGTGAGGAATTAGAATTTGCATCGCCAACCGCATTTCTGCAAGCATCCTTCAATCTTCTGGAAACTGCCAAAAATATTGTAAATGGGATGCTGAGCGAAACCTTCATGAACTCTTATATCACAGGCATGGTTCGATCGAAACAATTGTTCGAAGAATGTCAAAAACGAATGTTACCTGATTTCAGTTGGGGGTCAGTATGTTTACAAAAGCACAAACGACATAGCTGATGATGGATCCGATACGGACACTGAAGAGGTCGCAGAGAATCTGCTTTCACAGATTTATCAGGACGCTATTGAGTCAGACAAAGCACTTCTGGAAGAGGACTTCTTAGCCCATAATCAGCAACCTTTGGATATTTCGGAAGAAACTTTGTTCGCCACAACTATGCAGTTTCCAATTCCGGAAATCATGGAAAGCCCCCCAACACCTGACCAGGATATTTCGGTGACAGAACTCGTTACTGTGGACCTGATCGTAGCTTTTTCGTCACGATTGGGAAATTCCACCATAAACTTTTCCAACTCCATCAACTCTTCTGAAGACTTTTCGGCCGGTTTGTCCGAGGAAGTCATGAACTCTGTTCACCAGCTACTTGAAACCCTGGAACAAAACGGCGCCATTATTGCTGCCGCCAGCAACAGTGAACCCGGGCTTGTAGCGATCAGTGAGATGACCCTCGCTTGTGTAGAGAGTCTGGTTTTGGATATCGAACAAATGGCCATGCAACAGATAGATCAGGTGAGATATGTTTAATCCATTTATCTAAACCATAAAATGGTTCATTCTGAAAATGAGTTCTCAAGTTCGCTTTGAGAATGTCCAGGAATGTCTAACGAGAATAAACGTACACTAACTGAGTTTTTTTGGATAGCTGGATACTGCTAATTCCCTGCCATTTGAAGATGAAAAGCAAACCTGTACTCCTCGCCTTTCTGTGGAGACATTAACAAATCTGAAAACACTGATCGTTCAGCTTGAAAAAGAAGCTATATCAGCCGCAAAAACCAAGGACGAGAAACAAGATTACAACCTGATATCTCGGAAGTTCCAACTGGCATTCACTCCAGTCGAGTTTCCTCTGATGGCAGATATGGGATACCAACTAAGTCGAACCAATATCGAGAATCTCGTCCCCTTTGCTTTGGGAAAGACTGAAGCAAATGATCAGGGATACCCGGAAACAAAGAGGAAACCTTCGAATGCTGCACGGGTATCAGAGCTCTCTTGCGGCCTCAAAGACATGGTGGACAGAATGAACTTTGGGCTAGCAAAACCAGGTGTGAGAGTTTACGAATCAGACGAAGATTTATTGAACGATTTGAGAGATGGTGAAAATGGTGATACAAACCGGCCGAGAAAGCTGCCACCACCCCCGATGGACCTCGACGGACCTGAGGAAAAACTCGAAAAGTTGTTCAACGCAGAATATGGAATAACGGGGTTAGCGAACGAACCACTGTTCAGCAGTTGGGATGATCTTGTCAAAATACCCCAACCGATAATAAAAACTGCAAGACAGGAGCCAAGCATCCGTCGTCTACAACGGATCGCGAACCAGTTTTATCAGAACCCAATTCTCGGACGATCACACGAATTCAACTATCTACCGTTAGTAAGAGGTTTCTCAGCACAGGATCGTGTCACAATCATTGTTGCACAATTTTCTCATTACGTTGATTCTGACTATGTTTGTTAACATATGCCTAAATTCCAGTGCACATGGGGAGCAAAATGCAATGCTTTTGTTTCTCTTCCATTTGGATCCCCGATTGTCAACTCATGTTAACGACATTCTAGCTCACTGCTTCGCAGCGCTACCAGGCTATGACTATCTCCTGACACTCATTCCGACTGCACAGCGTGTATCTATACTCATCGATAAGTTTTCCCGTGTGGCACTTCGATCAAATCACTTCCTGTACGAAGACCTGTATGTGCTGCACGTCAGTAGCCTACTGCGATATGATGACATCGAACTGAAACCAGCCAAGGCTGCAGACATTGGACCCATGGCACGATTTCTAGATGGAAAAGCTGACGGTCAGATTCTGCTAAGGGCATTTGAGAACGCAGTGCACTTTCATATGGACAGTGAATCGCTGAAACTGAGCTGCATGACCTTTACAATAGAGGAAGCAATCGTTGGCTACGTCGCTTATGAAAAAGAAAATGATACGGAGTATCTCACTTCGCACTACAACATTGGTGATCATTTGCCGCAGATGATGCATTCGGTGAGGTAACACGCATTTTGACGTAGTGAAATATTGTACAAGAACATAGGATTTTCATTGATCTTTTTATTTTTGAATGGTCAGTGTTACGCAGAGATCGTAACTTCTCACCAAAACAATTCGTGAAACGATGAATAGTTTCTTGACGGTGTCTCATGATCGATGTGGAAATCACCCTGTTAATATAACACCACAGATATCTCTCACATACCACAAGCTGTGCTACTGATGTAAAAGAAGTTAATGCGTGCTACTCGTAATTATTGGTAGTAGTGGCGATTCTCCTAGGAAATCGAAGGTTTTGGGTGCCCGAAGACAGGTTCTGACTCAAGGTCCTTTCGAAACCTTGAGTCAGAACCTGCAGGATTTCAAAATGTTACGGGAAGTGCAATTTTCTTCACCCACGATAGACCCTTTATACGCCATCGTGGTGACAAAGAAGAGAGAGACAGATACTGCAAATAAAGAAAAACATGAAATTGAAGGGAGAGGTAAACCGATAAAATTCTAAGGGCTTGCTTCTCGGAAGAGATTCAGTTCGCTCTAGGCAGGGATGGACAGTTTGTGGCGAATCTCGTCGCAAGCTGCTCTGGAGAGTCTAACCTTGCTCATCACTGTTGAGTCTCATTTAATCAATATTAAACATATGATGAAATGCAATTAAATTTTTGAAAGTACAATTGAAATAGAGATGCGGCAATTGTGCAACGTACCCTTGATTTCTATCATACGGTGCTTTTGCCAGGGTCAGCTTCGGATAGTTCATTTCGTTATCAATCCGCTTCTCAACAGCTTCAACAAGTTCATTCTCAAAGAATTGCTCCGCATCACGAATTGCACCAGCATGTTTTATAAGTTCTATTCGCTCGAGGAACATCTTGCCAGAAAAGCGAGTATGCCCTGCTGTTTACCGGAACTCACTTTGATTCGAGCGAGAACCACTCTGAAATTCCGCGATGATGCTGACTGGAGACTACTTCCAACCTCAAGTTGTCGTGATACCCAGAAACCGTTCGCTCTATATTACACCAGCCGGAGATCCGTGTATGGGTCAAAATCAGTAGTGACCGACCGGGTCATTCTAATTGGAGCATCTGACACGTGTTTGCAGGTACAAATGTTGTCCTAGCCATTTGTCCAGGCACAGCCTACCGAACGTTCCCAGGTTTTGCGAAACATCATCCTTTCGCCACACAGTGTCTATCCTAATATTATTCTCATATCCCCTCACGGCGTACCCCTGATAAACTACGAGGAAAATGATCTAAGAAACTTTCCAAGGTCAAAGTCGCTTTTCACGCGTCGAGAAATCATTCAGCTAGCTGTCCCTGCGCACTGTCAGTTGATATTTGGACGTGCAATTACGATGGAAAAATCAAAGCGGATCCTTCATGTTAATGACAAATTACGCATTCCTTTTGATCACATGGTCATCGGGACAGGGATTCAGTATCTTCCATTCGATATCGATGTTGATGCTGGCTGGCTCTCTATAGCCAATCAAGTCGAAATTGCAAAACGAGCGGATAACTGCGTAGTGCCTCGAAATCTCGTACCACCAAAGACGTTTCTGACTAATTACTATGTGGTAATTTGGCATACTGCAAAGATCTACGTTTTATCGAAACTTCTCTTTTGAAGGTAAACGACGCGTTTGATGCTGATCATGTCACGTCGTGTGTGGAAGGACTTCTAGAATCTGGCGACAAATCTGGTTATTTCGTAGTCTACGGCGGAACTCTTGACGCATACGCTGCAGTTACCACATTACTAAATCTTGGGGTCGCAGCAGAAGAGATCATTTTTGTCAACCCGTTACCGAATTTCCCCGAATCAGCTACCGTGTTCAGTAGCACAACGTTGGAAGCCTGGATAAAGAATCTCTTGTATACCAACGGGATTGTAGTAATAATGGAATGGACTGCCGTTGCATATAATGAAGGGAATGGAGGTGACACGATACGATCGGTGACATTTTGGACTGACGAGGCCTCTTTTAAAACATATTCTGTCCGTGCTTTTTTCAACTACACCAATCGGCAGATTGACTTCAATACTTACAAATTTCTCAATTCGTCCTATTTGGTGCTGGACAATAAACTGGTTGTGGACGAAAAGTTTCACGCCTTCGCCCCACGAATTTTCGCTGGTGGTGAATGGTGCAAGTTTCCGAGAAAGTATTTGGTGGGAGCATTTGACTTTGGATACGTGAACTCAAAGGAAATCGGTGATTTTATTTCTGTGGAACTACTTGACTCTCTCAAAACCGGAAAAAATGGAGAGCCAGAAAAGATCGATCAGAGAACAGAATATCCGGTACTGCCAATATTTAGGAAGCCTGTTGTCGAAAGCGTCGAGCTGCCATTTGGATGGTACTATTGCAACATCAGTAAGTTGGCAGTTCTTGCTCTGCTGGTTGGTTGGTAATTATTCAGCTGCTATTAAATCTGGATTTTTTGTGAAGGAAGTCCCCAAAACCCAGTTGCCGGCACAGCAACTGACACTAGAGGCGCCGGCGATGGTCGCGTTAGAAAAGACTATCATCGAAAAGAAGAGAGGCGTTTGATGAGCACGGGCAGTATTGCTGATGGAAATCTGTTTGAAATTTATCTTGATGAGATGCGTGCTATCGATCAAATCACATGCTTGTGTCGTTTTCCATTCGATGTGCAAAGTTTGCTGCGAATCCATGGCGTACATGAAGCTTGGCTGGAGCTGATAAAACGGTATTTTTTGCAGCAATAATCGGTAGTTTGTTATGAAAGGAACTGTCCCGTATATCACATTACGTTTTAACAAATCATGACTAGCTTCGAGAATGGTTGAAAATGCAAGCGCTCTGGCTACACATGCGCTTACGTCTTGATCTGCTTGTTTTAGGTATGAAGATGGCTATATTCGTGATTTCTTCGGTAAGTATCGGCTTTTGCGGTAAATTGAGTTCTCCACACGTTTTAATTTTCAGCATACCTACAAGAAGTTTGGCTGTCATGCGCGTTTTACGATCGGTTCCCCAGTTTGTGCTGTGAACTACGCCGGCTTCTGCTTGATGATCAGGTAACACATTAATGGAAACTGCTTCATTCCATTCTCAATATACTGAGCTAGGCCTCTCTTTGCAGGGTGATGGAAACAGTCTGAGCATAATCGAAATGATTAACAACTGTTTCCGGAACGAAGAACTGCCACACTACAGCACAAACCATATGTTTGCCGAAATCGTTCGCCGCATCCGCCTTACGGGGATTAAAACTGATCTTATTGAGACCATTAACAATTTTCTCGAAAATAATACATCTGAGTTACCGATGTATGGGACCAGTTTGAATTTGGGTGAAGACCTGAATGATATTTAGGTCTAGCATTACTTAGAAAACCGCTCATATATCTAGTGTGGAATAGCCGCCTTATCATTTGGCTTCATTCACGTGCTTAACAAAAGAAACAACGATGGCTGAAAAACGGAGGGAGACAGCTTCGATGAACATTTCGCTTGTTTCGTAAGGGAATTCGAAGCTGTCCGAGTTGCCAAGAGTTTATGCAGCTGAATCGAAATCAATCATGTGAATGTAAATGCAGTGGACGTTATCAAATTTCTTTCAAGGGATGGAATGGGATTGGCGTTTATTAGATCGCTACACGGGTTCTTCATCATGGCTGCATGCGTTTTTGCACCGTGTTGCGCAACAGGTTTGCCAGTTCACAAACTCAGTCTCGTCGGATCCCAGCAGTCTCTATATGTACACAAATCGCTCCTGAATGCGTACGCTGGCTACAGATCCAAACTCGCGGTGGTCAACTCATTTGTCAATCCTCTTTTTAAACCCATCGGGCCGATTGAGTGGGACCTCTTCAATACTGGTCAACCTATATACGTCGATCATTTTGAAAAGACTGAACCAGAACTGCCATCATTCATTGCAGATGAGAGGTTGCCCACAAACGATACCATAACATCGTATCCCGCCCTTGAGCCTCTTCCTGTCTATACATATCATGTCGCAGTTATCTATAATCTTAACTCAGTTGATAGCGGTCTCGAAAGCAACCCTTCAACAATTGTAGTAACCTTAGCCAAACTTATTGCTTTGTTCAACGGATTAATCCCTACATGGGCAGACTTCGGATTCACAACTCTGCCGGCAAATTTCGAAACCACACGTGTTGCAATTGTTGGAATTAAAGGAAGACATCGTGTTAGTGAAATACTCAATCAATTTCTGTACGATGCCGATCCCAAGTGGTACCCGCAATCAGGTGCCGGGTCAGCAGCGGACGAGACAGCGATCTTTGACTATACTGCTGTAACTACTTCTGCAAGTCCCCCTGATTACGTTTGGGTCGACACGCAAGATGCTGTAATCGGTACTGCTGGTTATGTTTGCATAGCGGACTGTATTGAAAGTTTTTTTCAAGGCATGGTGATGAACACCAAAGGTGCTATTGGATGCGTGAGCTGGGTGAACTACAAAGCTTCGGGTGTCAAAGCCGGAGTCTTCCAGATCCTGGGAGTTGCACCAGGTGTCGAAACGGTGAGATCCGCACAAGCTCAAGCGCTCATACTGTATATCATATATGAAGAGCGAGTCTGAATGATTTATGTCTAGCACGCGTTGTATTTGTTGGCGAATTGGTTTGAAAGAGTTTTTTGTTCTTTTTGCAGCTCAAAACAGTCATTTCACCAGAAGTGGATTACATGAAGAACAGCGAGCTCATCACTAAGCTGAAGAGTATTGAAACAGCATATCCTCTCGTTGGGTTCAGCTATATCATCATACCAAACAGCCCGAAGCCCAAATACGGCTGTGACACAGCCGTGGAATTGCTGCGGTGTGAATAATGCTCGTCTGAATATATCATTAGAGGTTTGCTAATGTAGTTGTTATAAATTGCGGGCAGGTACTACCGATGGCTGATGAGGAACGAAAAGGCTAAAGCCCGCCTTGTTAAGGACTTTGGAGTAGTGACTCTGCCCGATGCGACATACGACAAACTGATAACATACTTATCCTTCAAGCTGAAATGCTCCGACTCGGGAAAAGAGAATTTACCTGTTTGGGATCTCATGTTGGACACGATGGCAAAAGAAATCCCTCCAAATGTCGCCATGATGTTTGTTCTGTACTTTCTGGTTCCGGTTTTATCACTTGCAGTAGCTTGGTTTGCTGGGGGATATTTTGTGTACAAAGCTATCCATATTTACAAAGTCAAGAAGGGACGTTACCAGATCCGATCCAAAAACATTGTGTTCATTGCGACATCACGCGAGCGCTACAAAGAGATGCTAAAGATGCGACCATATCTTGATAACCACGATTCAAAAGGGGCGTTCACGACTGGAGAATACGGTTTCTGCGTCGTCCTTCTCAGGCCGATTTATCTGCCGTTCAATGCGGCCACAGCGGAAGTAAAAAAGGAACTTATCAATATGCAAGACTGGAAAACACACAACAATCTCGCAAAATTCCTCGGTGTCACAGAGATTCGACAAGATCGATATATCGTGTCAGAACTGAGTCAGGATCTGACACCTGTTTTAGCTCACGTTAACCTGACTGTATTGTTTGCAGGTCTGCTGGGTGACCTAAGGACACTCCTGAGCACGAAGTCAGTAAAGCTGACATGCCCAATCAGTTATTTCATGGCTCGTGGAGTCGTGAATGGGGTGGAATATCTTCATTCCCAGGACATTGTTCATGGAAATCTACGAACCACATCCATCTACGTCGAGTCAGATTGGACAGTAAAAATATCCGACTGGTGTGCGCAGAACTCAATATCCTTGTGAATCAATACCTTCAAATTTTTCTGTTCTAGGGAGTATGTTCATCTGTATAGAATGCAGGGGATATACTTGTCTAAGGAGCTTGTTTTCAAGTCCATGTTCAAGGCCCCGAAGGATGTACAAAACGTCTATTTCACTCCTTTGCTTTGGGTGGCTCCCGAGGTTCTGAAAGCGACACTTGATGGAAAAGGCCTACTACCAACCAAAGCTTCGGACATCTATTCGTACGTGAAATCGTGTTCTCGATACAAAACCTGCACTCACGGCTCTTAAGGCAAAATTTTCTCGAAAAGATAACAGAATTATGAGCATAACTCTTACAGATTTGCCATCGTATTTTATGAAATTATAACACGGAACATGCCATACAAATTCAATTCCGATGCTGGTGACAGCCCATTGAGCCTGCTCATGCGGATCCTTCATCGGCGGAAGCCACTTTGTCCTCTCGATCTTGAGGCAACAGAGGCGCAGAGTGAAATCCCAGAGTCAATGCAAATCATGATGAAATCTTGTTGGAGTGCCGACCCTAAACTACGGTTGAAAACGGATGAGATTGCACTGATATTCAGAGCTGTGCAAGCAGAAACGAAACGGATGGCTGACTTAACAATCGTCCACACGGATTATCTGATCGACAAGCAGAAATCTGAAATCAAGAGTTATAATTCGGATCTAAAACAACGAGTCCTGGATCTTCGAAAAGCGAGCGAGGACTTCCTGACACCAATGGTTTATGAAAAGATTAGAGCTAAAATCAATGTTGAACCAACATATACAGAGAGAGCTTATATCTTACATCTGACGATGGTGGACTACGATGACCTTTTGGTAGGTGAGCGATGATCATTTACTTACACCTTGGTGAATCCGATGCGACCAAGTCAATCTCCAGGAAGAAACTCACGGTGAATCGGCTATTGCTCTCATCGAACGTTTTCAAGTTCTCGTCAGCCAGTTTATTATCGGACTTCATGATCCTAACATCTTTCGACTCCACACAGCGGGAGATGACTGTACTGTTATTGGGGCTGTACCAGCTGGAGGCATCGAATACGCCGATAAGATGGCAGTGCTTGCACTCGACCTGCTGACGATTACCTGGAAAGCCGTGATGCTCGATATTGACACCGATCATATAAAAATTAGACTAGGGATTCACTGCGGTCCGGTAAGAAAGAATAAAACTTGAAAAGAAAACAGCTGACTGACTTTCTGGACAGGTGATTTCGGGTCTTCATGGAACTGACCATACTGAATTTACTGTTATCGGTGAAACACGCGATATAGCTGAAGACATGGAACGTCTTTCTGGCACTTACCGCGTTCTGATCAGCCATGAATTCGCGGAAGATTTGAACCATTTTGAAGGTTATAGCTATATAAACAACACCGATCGCGAACGTGCACACGAAAAGGTCAGAATGTACTGGCTACTCGGCAGAGAGAACTATTCGGAACAGGGAGCAATCAACGAAATATACGCCGAGTAAGTCACACTGAAAGCTTCTTTGCAATTTGAACAACATTCTGTTTTCAACAATGCTGTTGGTACCTGCACAGCCCAGAACTTGAAATTGCGGCACAGAGTAGACATTAAATGAAAACGAATTTGTATCCCCCAAGTTTGCAAGGATTTTTTCTTTTGAGATATATCATTCAACAAGGCATTTATCGTTTTCTCCATTACTTTCTAGCTGACGCAGTCCTTAACGCAAGAAACGTTAAGCAAGCAACCGGTTACAACCTATTAAATTAGTCACGTTCATTTCATCCGCAGGTATGGTTCCATCACCGATGGGAGGGTTCCTGAACGGTTCAAAGAAAAGAAGCTTCAACCAGCAGTAGAGTTCCGCTCCGTGCCCACTGAGAGAGCTCAAAGCAGACGCGCATCGCTGGCTTCCCATAAGGCTATAAAGGAAGAGGGCAGGGAACGTGCAGCCATACTTGAGCGGCGAAACAGCGCGACTCCTGATCAAGGCCGTCACCGGTCATCCGTTGCCGAAGTACTGGAGGTTCTTCCAGAACAGCTGACTCGGACTGGTATAGAAAAAGATGCCACGTACGATGTCATACATCTAGATAACAATCAGGAGCTGGTAGTGGTCGATTTTACAAACGAGGAACAACATGAACGGAGCCCTTCCACCAACTTACTACACGTAGAAATTTCGGCAGAAAGCATAGCATCGACTGTCACTGTTCCGAAACCCCAAGGAAGCTTCTTACCACCACAAGATCGAACTCAATTGAATGTACCGGGCCGAGATATTCTAAGATACGTGAAGGACGATTCGATGTCCTTGTCGCTTTCTGTTTCATCTGCAATGTTTCCATCAAAGTCGAACGTATTTATCAGCGCTCCACCGCAGCCATATCTGAAGGTCAATCCTGCCATAATTCCAGCACGTTCGAAACTAGAGGTTATCGGAGCAGCTTCAGTCGTCGTAAGTGACCCTGATCTTAACACGAGCAACATCAATGTTTCCGGAGAGGTCCCAGACACCGTTGTAAAAAACATGGACCTGGCAGCTATCCAAAGAACCGATAAAAATCAGCTGATACCAAATGAATCTTCGGTCAGCTCACCGTTATCTCACCCTTCAATTACAATCATCGTCCCTACCTCGGCAAAAGAAGCAGTGGTTCAGCCTTTACAGCCAGCCCCAGTGGAGAAGACCGACACTGGTCTAAAAGATCTACTGCCCAGACCAGATGTTTTGCCAGATAGTCCGCCTATACTCTCAGGCTTGAATATCCATGTTGCGAAGCTTGCTGCCACGGAAGTTACAAGAGAAGCCAAAACAGTTGATGTCAACAGAGAAACACCACCCACATCAGTCAACATTACAGCCAAAAAGTTCGAAGGTACTGCTCCGACTCAGTCATCCAAACCAAATTTGCAACGTCAAGAACCGGATAAACCCGACGTAACGCTCATCTCAGTGGAAGTGAAGCCAGAAAGCAACCAAAGCCAGGCTATTCCTGTCAAGCAACGCATAGCTGAGATGAACGCTTTGCAAAACATCAGTCAAAATAATGAAACAAATAAATTACCTCTGGCTCTGAAAATTGTTGGCGCAAACGGATCTCCCGTTGTTACACAAACAATAATTCCACCGATACAAACAAGTTCTCTTGACACGAAGTCGAAAGTAACACCCGACCAAAACATGACAAAGGAACAAACGCCATCTACTCTGAACATCAAGATGCAGGTCAAAAACATGAACGAAGTGCCATCCGAGAAGAACTCACCAGCATTGCCAGTAACGGCAGCCCACGTTCATTTACAATCGGGTATCAGTACGCCATTACCCCCAACATTCGTTCTCAAAGATTCAGTGGTAATTGTCAGCGGAGAAGCCACGATAACTTCACTCACTAAACCCATGACGAACATCGTACCACAAGAAATTCCGACTGCAATTGACGAGCAACAACACTCGTTCCTTCGGTTGAGGAGGAGGCAAAAGAGAAAACGGCATCGACCGTCTATTCATACTCATGCGGGAACCGATCCTCACGAAACCAACTACGAGTCTGATCTGGGACAAACCGTAGAAGACGAAGCAGAACGAGATAGTCCTGATACTGCTGAATCAAAAGTCTTCTGAATCTGATGGTTGCTTTGTTCTCGTTTGCCGTCTGTACTTATTCATTTCACTCAGAAGATTACTCTTTGACTTTCTCGGGGTTCTTCAGTTTGTGGGCTTTGCCCCGTTTAGCTTTGATCCAGAAAAATAGGGCTGCTAGCACGCAGCAACCGCTATTGGCTTGATGACCTTGAGCTATATGAAGGGCTATTAAACAGGCTTTTTCCGAGAGTAACTTCTACTGGATTGGCCGCGCCTCAAAAACAGTTGAAAGTCTTCGTCATTCTTGTGATGAATCTGACACGTTCTACCATCAGCAAATCAAGTAACCGCTCAAAAAGATTCTTTTCAAAATACTGGAAAAGGTTGTTTCGTGCCGAAAGAAGGTCACATCTCGATCTTGTCCTAAATACAACAAGGTCTGCACCCGCAGTGTTCCCTTCTCGTCGAACTAACAACCGCTTGGAGCCGCTGTATTCCTCTGACTCATCAGCGTCCGAAGCTTCACCCAATGTTGCCCATCAAATGAATGTGTATTCTCAAGCTGATACTCGGCATCCTCAAAATATGGCACATCGCATTCCTGACGGTGCTGGTCTTATGGAGAAAATGAAGAGACTCCACGACGCGAAATACCAGGTTGCAGGTTATGTTCTTAAAAACGACAAGATCGTTTGTCACAGATGAAATCTCATACTTTCCGAAACTTGACGAAATCATTCTAGTAAAATATAATTGTACTTGCAGACAAAGAGGTGTGTACCCGAGATGGCGAGGATCATATAAGTAACGTCATCGGAAGATCGCGGAGTTGTGTGGATGGGGCATGCAGGTATCATGAATATAATAGATCGTGCTCTGTCCGATCTTCAACATCCTTGATAAGGCATTCTTCTCCTACCAAATGCCGAAGATCATGCTCTGAAGAGGTGAAAAATCAAGTGCCGATTAAATATTGTCCACTAAAGGACAATGTACCGTCAACGGTATCATTTGACTCACCAAGAAATACCCACAGTTCAGACACCCATACCTCGACAGAACGAGGCAACTACAGATGCAATTCAATTGGTATTTTGAGTCATTCATTGGATGAAAACAGAGTTGCGACCGTAAGTTGGAGGTCCGGTGGATTTCTGGAATAATACAAAGTACTTTACAATTTTCAGTATGGTTGCAGAAGTGCTCATCAGAAATCTGTGGAGCCTGCAACGATCCTCCTGATGGGGTAATTTTTGATCATGGGTCGAAACATTCAACTTCTTACATATCCCTGAAAAGCACGGGACATGAGCTTGATATCAAATGCCAAAGTGGACAGCTGGTCTTGTACTTTGAACTCACGTTTGACACTGTTACACTTTGATGAATGGTGAGTTTGTTAGATCGAATTCGGGTGTCAGATTCCTGAGTTGAAAGAGGTGAAAATTCAAGCAGCATATACTGAAAAGAGAGTTCCCGTCACGCCCGATAAGAAAGAAGTTGTGGCGAGCAGTTCTTATGTCGAAAGTATCCCGTTCGATGCGGAAGGATCCAGCCTTGCGGACAAATACGTGCTCCGTTCGCCCAGCCACACATCTCCAAGTCGGAATACTGTGAAGAGCCTCAAAATCCTGGACATCGACCAAACATCAGGAACCCCTTCCGGAAAGACGCAGCAGAGCAACAAAGAGAAACATGGGTCAAGACAGAGAATGCGCACACTATTTTGGAATAACCATATTGCCGCCTCACGGATTCTCAAACAGAACAAGAGAATGATCTCACGTATGTCTAAGTTAACCAGATCACTACTGACACAAGACGCACTGCCAAACAGCGAAGTTACGGTTTTGGACAATCGAGCAAAACAAGAAAATAGTACATTTGTTTCAAAATCCAACTTGTGCTATCCCGCGGGTGAGGAGATCCTCGTGAGCTTTGAACAACCGAAGGACACGATGCCGAGAAATCTGCCACCTTCACATGTGATTCCGGAAAATGATGGTGCAGTGAGAAATGTACCTCATGATGACCCCGGTGATATTTTACTTGATGTTAAACAAGACAATCGAAAAGTCGATCCCCAGTGCAAGGTGACATCAGAATCAAGCGACGATTCACAAAAGATGTGCGAAGCTCAACCGAAGCGGGTTCATTTAACACCAGCTGCTTCCCCTGCGAGTTCCGAATCGGACTCGAGTGACAACTCCGACATTTATGGAACATGTAAAAATAATTTTTTGGCCAAGGTACACGTTGACGTGCCACGCACCAAGGTGTTGCAACGGTGCGAACAGCCATGTCATGTGAACAGGAAGATAGTTGGCAGGAATAAACGTCGGTTTCATAGGAAGTCTCCGCTTGGCGAGCATGATGAAACTCAGTGTGTAATCAAAACAGAAGGTGGTTCATCGAGTCACCAAATCCAAATGATCAAAAAGGATCAGAAGATGTTCTACATTTCCAGCAGTGGATCAGCGTTTCCTGTGAACAAGCCTCGAATCAAAGTGCCACCGACAATACCGGAGCGAACTGAGGAATTCAGCCAATCCAGCTCAGAACATCAACGTCAGGCCGGAAGAATATCCGTACAGAAACATGGGCAGCATTCTCAAAAACGTTTCTCCGAAAATGCGGTAGCGCCTGCAGGCGGAGATGATGCAGTTTCTGGAACGCGCGTTCCAGAAACAATGCGTGAAAGCGTGCCACAGTCCCTTGAACCGATCAAGATGCAGGTAAACCAATTTCAAGTCTCTTAGTTTTCTCTGTTTTAACAAAGTCGTAGTATGGGCGAGTTAAAGCTGGTTGAAGATGTTGAAATCATTTTATAGGGCCGTGTTTTCGAAGTTTTTCCTCCGTGATATGGAATATCAGATTATTGCATTCTCACCTGTAACGTTGGCGTACATTTCCTGACGGACACTAACTTTCAGGTGGAATCGAACGTCAAACCCTTAACCGAGACGGAGCTTCAGCGTAAACTACGACGTTCTCGGGGTATGCTACCAAGAAGAGAAATTTTGGAATACATATTCTACATTCTTGGTTTGAGAGGATCAATTCTTGAGGATGATGATTTCATACCGTGTTGTAATGTTGAGGATTCGATGATGATTTACAATGCATGGAAATCCAGAATTTTTACTGCCACTTCTGAAGAGAAGCATTCATCCGCTCGTGCTCCTTATGCACAGTTTACTGTTGGTCGCCTTCTGTACTTCTCTAAGAAATACTGCGCCCTATCTGGTCAGATCGATCGTCCTGAGCCTGATCGTAAGCAACTTGAAAACAACGGTGACCTTAAAGCACTCGAGCATCTTTTTCAAATGGGCTGCGTTTGCATACCATCCGACCGCCCAAAGATCTTCCATTCCCATGATGCAATCAAAAATAGAAAGTTCTTAAGATTTGCAATCAACGCATCCTTTCATGTCGGGAAGAAAAAATGTGGTGAATCGATTCGGGAGCAAAAATATCTACTTCTTGTCCATATGTTCAAGAATGGAGCTGCCGGTGACATTCCCACTTCCGAGATTAAAATGTGGGGAAGCATTGCCAGTGAAAACGCCAACAAACAAAAATGGGACTTTGACGATCGAGAAAGGTGGATATTAGAGGCTCTGATGAGAAACTGGACAAGCACAATCCCGCTACCGAAGAACGAGGCAGTGAAAGAAGTTTGGGATCGGGTCAGGTTGTGGCTTTATCAAACAAGTTTTATCAATCTGAGGAATTATCATGGTCGAACAAGAGCCAAAATAATGATAACGGCAAAATACCTAGGGAAAAGGCTACCTGATCTGGAACAAAGAGATCGTGAACGTTCTACTAAAGCTATGGAGCACGAATTATCGACAAATTCCCAGATACTGTTGCGTCCAAAACGGCTGCATAGAAAGAGGGTAAACGAAAGCGCGGATATATGTTCATATCATTTCTACACAAGCCATGCCCATACCAAGACCAGTGGCGAAACCTTCGAGATCTTGGAAGACCTGCTCACTAAAGAATCCTTATCAAGGGAACAGTTTGCTGGGAAAATAAATTCGTTTTCACGGCGAGATGTTCGTTGTGATAAAGTGTTACACGATACTACTATTAACGGTATCCGGAGTCGAGAACGACCAGCGATGAGTGCCAACAGCAAGTTGGAAGTATCTGCAACCGTTGGAATGCAAGGTACATCGAAGAACATTGGCCTTAAAGCTAAAAACGCCACTGCAAGGTCAAGAGCGCATGAATTGCAGCGGGAGAATCAAATGCCCTGCAATAAATTCGACATGAAAACAAGCGTGTGTTTCCCATATCAAAACTGCCCAACTCTCATTTCTAATGCACAATATTCCAGGAACCCTCTGGACTTGTGAGCATCGACTGCGATGGTGTGAGTAACTGTTCAGATTCTGCTTCCAACAAGAGCGTTTCAGTGGACTTTGAGAGAGAATGTAATCAGCCAGTTAAACGGTAGACAGAACAATTTGTTGCTCCAGCCACTTGCACAAGATTACAGCAACGATTAAGGACATGAACCACCGAATTATGGTGGGTGCACGCGAAACTCGATATCACATAGACCGGCAAATTAACGTTATCCTGAGAGGTGTTTTCATATTAATCGATAACTGAAGTAATTCACACTGGAAAGTAGAAACGCGCGCCTTCGCCGGCTGACCTTTTATCGCGTCAAAACGGTTAAAAGTTTGACCACATGCCTACAATTGCGCGATTCTGTTGAAATTTTCAAAATAACTCTATTCAGTATATCGTACCTGGCGCATGATTCCCGCCCAAGGGATTATTTTACAAAAAAACAGTATTTTCACAAATTCAGTTCAAAATTTTCAAACTGTAATAACTTTGCGGCGCATTGTCCCAATCTTTTCCGCTTCTGCGGAAACAGTGCCACACCGGATCTCAACCGGATTAGCTAAGAATGAAATTATTTTGAAGAAGAGATCTAGTTTTCAACTGCCTCTGAAAATCGGATCCGGGATCAGAAATAAAGGCATTTGAATGCGTGCACCAGCCGGCAGTATTTTGTTCAGATTTCAAGTATCGCCCTCTGCTGGCTCTACTCTGAGAGGTATAAAAGGTGACGGTCATCTGAAGACTGACCATCTGCAATTAGCCCCCAACCATTCATTTGCTCAAACATGAATAGATCACAAATTTATCTGTGCATCTCTTTTCGTTTGCATCTTCATTATCCTTCTTTCGTGTGTTTTGGTAAGTTTTGTCATTGTTAGAAAAGGCCGAAAGGATCTTTTATTACTCACACTAGACTGTTTAATTATTTCAGCTGCAATTGTCCTCCTCGGCTAACCACTGATCATTCGGCCGCAAGAGGCGCCACGTATGCAAATTCAGCACTTGGTTTTACTGAGTAGAGTTGCGCGAATAATATCTGGAGTATGAATAATTTTCCGTCAATTTTTTTAAAATAACCATATGATAGGTCTTTCAATTGCCTATGCATTGACGTATAGCAAGAATACAAAAATCGGACGGTGGTTCATGTCCTTAATTTTATATCGCGATGAGGTCTCAAGAAAATGAAATGGTCGATTCATCCATCCTGTCATTGGATGATTTTCTTTGGCATCGATTCATCCATCCGGTCATTGGATGATTTTCTTTGGCATCTGCCCAGACTTTTAGGCGTTCAGGTCAGGCAAGTCAGTCCAGCTATTGTGGTCGAGTACGTCTCCTCCAAAAAGAACTATCCACTTCTGTCTGTTTACTCAGTCAATCGATAGGGCGCAGACGGATAGTTCTTTTTGGAGGAGACGTACTATCCGAGCGTAAAGGTGTTCCTTGCTTAGAGTTCTCCATTTCCATAGAGCTTCCCAGTTCTGGTATCCACATTTTCGATCCAGCGTTGTAATGTAAGATGATGAACCAGTTTGTTACAAAACTTACACTAATGGAATAAAATGTGCTACACAGATAGCTTCGGACTGCTGCTGATCTTCTGCGTTCCAAACGTTCAAAAGTACGACGAATTAAGTGCAGGAAAAATACAATTCAGACTTGTATTAGAACAGCCTGGTCACTAGAACTACTCGGGTAATGGTGCCTCTAACGGGGCTGTGGGTTCTGGCTGTGGATCGGTAGTTTGAACGTTGGTCTGGTCATCGGTTGTTATCGGGGCAGCCTCAGGGACAGCTTGATTATCAACAAGCGTTGTTGCAGTTTCAGGAACAGTTTGAACTTCGGGAGCCGGTGGTGCGGTTTCAGGAGCAGTTTGAACATCGGGAGCCGGTGTTCCAGTTTCTGGGACAGGGGTTTGTGGATTTGGAGAAACACGATGATCACGTTCAACAACAGTGACAAGCTCGTCGACAATATTCACTGCAGCCAGCAGCCTTTCTTCTCCGCTGATTCGAGCTGCTCTTGACTGGGCTTCGTCTTGAGTTGTAGCGGTTTTCCCTCTTCCCGATCTTGGTTGCTTATCCCGCGTTGATGAACTCTGTCCGGCTTTTGGAGATCTCATTCTGACTTCAATATTCGGCCTCTTGTTTTTCGGTACTGGAGTACGGGGTCTTGGGGACGAAGGTTCATTCTTTTTTCGCCGATCTCTCATTTTTTGCAAATTTTCTTTACGGAAATTACCCGCTCGGCGAACAATTAACACCTTTGGTGGCTTTTTTTCTTGAACTTCTTTCGGTTGGTTTTCTAAAATACGAAAAAGCAAGCTGATGACAACAGGTGGCCACAAAAATTGTCCAGATACACCAGAAATATACAAGAAAATGGTGCGTGGGGACAGACAAGAATGCGTTTTTGACCGTTACTTGATGCCTCCCCAAGGTAACCCTCCCCCCTCCCCCCCCCCTTACCCAACTGATTGGTTCAGCTTGTTTTGGAATCTTACTTTTTTCTTCTTCTGCTTTTTTGGCCTCGGCTTCTCGACGAAGGCGAACTTTGATATGGGCTCTCGCTCTTTTTTCTGCTGCCAGCTTCCTTTCTGCCTTCTGCTTAGCTTCGGCCTCTTCTTCTTCTTTCATTCGTTGCCTCACTCTGTTCATTCGTGGCTTGTAAAGACCTTGTGAATACGGGGAAGGAATTTCTGCTGGCTTCTCTCTGGGCCAGAAAGGAAGGGCAAGCCCCTCGATGAGTTCAACCATGCACGTCTTTGCTGTGATTGCTTTTTCGGAGTCGGGGGTATCACCGGACTGTGATTTCGGTCCAGGCACATCACCATCTGGAATCCGGATTTTCGACCTACCATGCCCATGCTTTTCGATGTGATCAAGTGCGGTGAACAGTCTGTTCTTTATATCCGTTAACTTGTTTGTCCTTAGGCGTGTAATTGAGTCTTCTTCAAGACCATTTGCAAGCTCAAACATTTCGTCAGTTGCGGCGTCAATCCAAAGAAGCTGGTCCACATGCTCACTTCCATCGAGATCTTTAAGCATGACTGGTAGGGCAGGATCATCAGGCGAAATTTCGGTCAATCTGCTCGCTATTTTAAGAGCCTGAATACGCAGTTTCTCACGAAGATCTCGCATTCTCAACTCATAATGTGATTTTTTGTGCTTGTACGGGGGTTCAGTGTATGGGCGAAGACGCCCGCGATGGGTTTTCATCTTTGGTTTATTACAGCTGATGACAAGTTTTGAAATACTACAGAATCAGTCAACTTATTACAGCAGGAAAGTAACTTCGTCTCTTCTATCCAGTCGCAAATGATGCCTCAGCTTCAAGGTGACTTCCAAGAAACAGTTCACCAAGTAACAAACAAACTTTAACATCATTCTGATGTTCCACCTAGTGCGTGGTATCCACAAGTCAAATTCTAACTTTCACGTTGGTTCACGTTGGTTCACAAACTGGTTTATCGACTGCACTGCACATCCATGAATAAAGCCAGAGCTGGCCCTATATGCTCTTTGTCAGGAAGCGTCAATATACCGATTGTTACAGTTACCAAAATCGCCCATCTTGAACCCACACAAAAACTATCATAATGGGTTCTGAGGTGAATGCAGTCGATGACAGCATACGCATATTCTTGTATAAACGTTTGATTCACTGTGGTTGAGTTGTAAGTTGTAACTTGACAACACTGCTACCATGGATGGCTTAAGAACACCAGACAACAGAGAAGGATGCCTACAATGATGGACTCATATTCAGCTTTCCATGGAGTTTTCCAACGTTCTGCATGACGTTCAGCTAAGAAATCTCAGTACAATATGCATTAACAGTGTCCGAAAGGAAGCATGGGTAAAACTTCTGTGAAACAGAGACTCAACGGTTTCTGGTTTAGCACTGATGTTTTCATAGATCGGTTTCAAGAATGGATCTATACGTGGATATGATCTGAATAATGATGTGTTTCGCTTCCGATCGAGAGAACATAGCGGACTGGTGGTTCGGATTATTTGCTGGTATTCGCAACGCTTGATGATCTCTGTTGGAATTGATGGCGCCATCATTTTCTGGAGCTCAGGAGCTTTGGCAGCTGATAAAGTATACCTCGGTATTTTGCCATCTGGAATATATCGATAACAACCAATAAATCAGCGCATGCAGGCGAACCAATTTATCACGCCACTATTTATGGGAAGAAGCATCTAGTTGTCGCTACCAAAGTGGGATGCAAGATATTCCAGCTAGATGCTCACAAACTATGTGGTCATTATGTGGCGCTTGACAAAGTTCAAGCGATGTCCGTACATAAAGATTTCATCCGCTGTCTGACTGCCCAAGATACCCGTCTTTATTCTGGTGAGCAAACATTTCTCTTACCCGAGAAATCGGATGTACCCTATGTCAAATTCACATTTCTGAGCGTCTTCTGTATGACAGAAGTCGTTTTTCTTTAATCAAACAAAACTTTCAAAAAGATTCTGTTCAATAAACTGATGATTTTTTGTGGGGAGGGGGGGGGGGGCGCTACAAAACCTCTACGAATACGCCTCCGCCAAAAAGATCGCTTTTCCCTGTCGATTGACTGAGTGAAGAGGTCCTGGCGGAGACGTTCCCGTACCCGACCATTTTGTTAAACGTTTTTTTCAAGCCCGAAGGACACAGTATGCCCGCCGCTGATGGACATACAGAAACTACGATTCCAAAATCGTTTTCTGGAAATAATTTGTCCACTGGGGGGGGGGGGGGGGGGGGGGGGCCA
>JAQIWT010000141.1:0-32155 GCA_034696485.1 Isohypsibius dastychi | reverse complement strand
TCACCTTTTCAACGGAAGCTCAGAACTGGTATTTTGTTAAATCTTGCTCTAAAAGCTCAACACTACGTACTAACAAAGTACGTACAAATATTTTATCAAACCAAGCTTTTTATCTCAAGCGCAAGCGGAGACACAGATTCTCTATAAAATAAAAGAGGCACGGAAATCCAAGACGCAGCTCACAAAAGGTCATTTTCGGTATCTGGCTCGTCTATTCACCAGATACCGGTGTAACAAGCTCACGCGCTTTCAATCGTTCTTCCAGTATTCTAACAGCAAATCCAAGCTGAATAATCAGTTCCTTCTGTTTCTCAGTCAAGGCAGCTACTTCTTCCTGGAGCTTGACATGATCAGTTTTCATCGCTTTTGAAGAGAGGCGTTTTCTTTTCCGGTATTCTTCAGATGCTTTCGAATTCTGACGCCGTCTTTTCGGGGACGTTTTCGATATCCTTGCTTTTTTGGGTTGCTCTTCGCTAGTCGATGCTCGTTCTACATCCACCATGCATTCTGGAAAAGAGCTGCTTCCTGCACAAGACAGAACTGGAACACCAAGGGTGGAATCTCTCAAGTCAACAGCGTCTGCGGAAAGGTCACACTATCAAGATTCAACGAAATTCGTAACAAGGATGACATACGTACTAATTTGAGCAGCACTAACAGGTTCGGCCAAGAATGACAGAAACTGATCGTAGTTATCTATCTGTACAAGTAGATCGGATTTCTCGGAAGCACCGACTTCGTCGTTCGGAGCTGTCAACCATGTGAAGAACCAATCATCATTTTCCAGATATGAGGAGCCTGTCACGGTGAAACTGGACTCATTCGCAGAACCTAAACAGTAAAAACATGCAATATCTGAGCAATATCTGGACGCCCTAGATGAGTCACTATCTATCAACAACAAATGATGTCATGCTCTTTGTGGTATTCCAAACATTCTGTTGACATTGAATCGAACCTTGAACTTCGAGATAGTCAAATGCCATTTCCGGTGCGATGTAGGACATTGTGTCAAGATAGCTTGTGGGCTCGAAAGACATTCCACAATCTAGGAGTTGTTCAATGTCGCCGGAAGCAAGGAAGTCGATTCCAGAATTCTCTCCAGAAGTCAGGTGTATACCTTGTGGATCATACACCATGACTTTTTCTAGATCAAACGACGAAGGGTGGGATTCACAATCGTCGGTTTCATGAGCTTCCGACTCCGATACACCATCAGCCTGCCCTTTGCGGGCGGCGTCCACATCCCACCACATAACAATGTCTTCCATGATGTTGGACCTCTCCACTAGGATCTTCGGAACACCCGCTTTTTCGGATAGTCTCAGAAATACGTCCCAGGGTCACAAAACGGGAAGACCTGAAAAGCGTCAAAGAAATTCCAAGCACTGACGAAGTTCCCTTTTCAGGTCACGTACCTCATGTTGGTTGGAATAAAAGCACCGCGGCGCTCGAAAGTTTTTCAAAACATTATCAAATCGTTGTAAATCGAAAACGAAAAAAATCTCAGCTCGTTCGCGGGATCATCACTAAAACCTTCATTCTTCTGCGCAAATGGAAAATGAGATCATCGAATGTGACGTTGCGACCTTGCTAGGGCTCGACTCGAACGAAGCAGAAGGCGTGACCAGATTCCGTTGCTACTCTCTACCAGCTACCATCTATCCAGTACCATCGTGGCGTAAGTGCGAAGATCCGAGGAACAATAGAAAATAGCGCTTTGTGACCGAAACCAAGTATCGTGATGGTGCGAACAAAAATGAAGTTGGTGTCGGAAACAAAATTCTACATTTATCATACATCACTACATTTATCATATCCCTCATTTGGAAAACCGCCATCTTACTCAACTCGAGTTCCAGCGCGTAACGTTTCCGTGAATTCTCGTAAAGTAATTTTATCAACATTTCGCTAGTCCAAGATTATTTCTGAACATAACATATGGATTATATGATACAACGAACAAATTGCACCACCGACAAAAATCACAAAAATCAAAACTATGTCGCGGTGTTCAATCGTAAAATGCAACTGCAAAAGGAACAATCCATCTCCGGAAAATCAAGAGACAGCGCAAGTTTCAGACTTGTAAAACTTATTGACAAATCATGAGCATAACAGTTGGTTTTCTCTCTCAAAACAAAATCCGCTGTTAAACAGACGCCAAACTCTCTTTGGTATGGAACGTGTCTCGTGAAGAAGTATAGCGGAAGCTCACAGTCCCCTTCTCCAGTTCGTCAATAACAAACACGTCAAGACGAAGGCAAGGGTGGAAGACTGGGGGACGATGGTCGATGCTACAAAACGAGAAAGGTCACTTAATGAGATGCAAAGTGGAGTGGTGTTTATGAGAAGCGATCCAGGCATGCATTCTTAAGTGGAATAGATAATGACCTTTAGGAATACTCACCATGAGACTTTCCACCAATCTGAGAGCTGGCTGTCGAATCGCTCATGAAAAATTGATGCTGCAAATCTCTTTCATTGCTCCAGCCGTAATCGTTATGTGCTCCAATCTGCACTGTGTAATTGGTGAATGGCCGCAAATTCTCAAAGACGTGAGTCTTGTGGTATAGCTTCACATCTCCGTTTTCTGGTTGTGCGTCTTTATCATCCTCCATCACGGTCAGATTCTGATCACTACCCTGATGGGTCTCGTTAAACTGAAAACAACCACAAATGTTTAGAGAACAAAATAGTAGTATAGCTTATATACTGGAACGCTAACCACCGAAAGCCTCGATTTTTTGAAATTCCAGATTTTCAGTTACAGTAGTATGCTGATTTTTTCCACTTCTTGATTATTCCATTCAGTTATTTTGTTCTTTGCAAAAATGCCAGTATTACGATAAGCAGTAAAACAGAAATTTTAAGCCGAGAAACGTGGAATTTTTTAAAACTCCATAATTTTTTCAACGTTTTGGTTCGGCTGCTAATTTCGATGAAAGTGAAATATTTTCAAACATCTGCTTGAGCAAAGTCCGGAAAACATGATGCATTAATTGGCCGATGCACTTTAAACCGGCAACATCTGAACAGAGGATGTCAACCGTTTGAATAATAATATTAAGTTGCTCGGTTAGAATAAGCTTTTGTCCAAGTGGAGGGCAGCTCATTAATTAAACTTTCCAGTTGGATGAACCGGAAAGAGCGCAGTTATTATTTTAACTTCAACTCACTTCACGGTAAATAATTCGGTACTCCTTTATGGGGGAAGAACTGCGAACGCGCCAGGCCAGTGCATATTTTAACGGCTCATGGATGGCTACATTGGCTGCTTCAACGGCGATGGGATAAGGAAGGCCTGCAATATAAAATGAGCCGACATTAGAAACTGCAAATGCAATAATAAGTCCCGGCTGACCACGCTCCACATCCTCTGGATGACCGCACTATGACTCTGACTTGGAATATATCAAAAGCTGACTTGCCCCGGTCAAATGCTAATGCATTTCGATCACTTTTCAAACTCGACTTGACATTTCAAGATGGATTAGAAATTCAGTGCCATCCAACAATATCCCAAAACAGTGTTATATTCCAATAAAATGTTCAAAAATCGTTTCGAAGACAAATTTTATAATCGTTAGAAATATGACCTGATAATTCCACGGTGTGCGATGCTGAGCCCAATTCGTTGCTGGCCGTACATATATACTTCCGGAAATCGTCTTCCTGGACATTCTTGATCACCAAGGTTGATCTTAGATTCGATCCATCTTTAGTTTCAATCAGCTCATGGCGGTCACTATTGTGCACCTGTTGAAAAACCGAAATTATTAAGAGATTCAATCATGAAATATTCATGGAAATTAATTCTGTGATCATTAATGTACCTGCTCTCCTTTTTCATCGCTAGTTTGCCGGCGTTTATTTTGGCCCGTATGTTCTGTTTCGATCTCCGCGGGAGCAGATGGTTCAGCCGTCACCTGTTCCTCCGCGACTGTTTCCGTCACAGCTTCTGCCTGCTGAGGCGGCAGAGTGGCGTCCACGGGAGCCTTTTCCAGTTTATGCCAGATTACTGCAGCTCCTCCGAGAGGATAAGCCGAAAAGGAACATTCGAGTCGCGCTTCACTGCCGACCTTGGACAAATATATCGCGGTACTGTCCAGAAGCTCTGGTTGATCTGATCAGAAATAAAATCAATAAAATCACAGGAAAATCTTTTTTTTCAGCCTGGAGAACTTACATCGTAGGAAGATCTTGTGAGTTGCGTTCGCAGCTTCACCAACTGAGTTATCAGCTTCACAAATATATTCGCCGGCATCTTCTCGTTGAAGGTTCTCCAAATGGATACTGGAATGATTATAAAACTGTTCGAGTTCCTTGCGTTCTTCAGCATCATGTGCCTAAAATAATAAAATAAAATCATGGAAAAAAGGGTCCGGAATTTTTGTAACGCTTTACCTTCAGAAACCAACGAATTGTTGGATGTGGAAATCCGCTGGCAATACAAGACAAATCATATGGGTCTCCTTTCGGGACTTCTTTCGATGGTTCATTCGGTTGAATATCAGCAGTTGGCGGACCTAAAAAATAAAAAAAAACAGTTGGTTTCAAGATGATCAACCGGAAAGTCTCCAGTAACTCACGTGAGATCATCACAGTATGCCGAACTGCAACCGGTGGATTTTGCATGACCTCACAAACATATTCTCCAGCGTCCTTCTCGTGAGCTCTCCTGATGATCAAGTTATCACCATCGAGCGCGATATTTGGATTTCTGCCAATTTGCTTTCCATTATTGGTCAGAAAAACTGGATCTCCACCCCCAACTCGGATCTTCTTCCATACAAGAATGACTCCTTCCTTGTAGGTAGATTCGACAAGACAAGGTAATCTTATTTCAGTTCCACTTTGCACCAGTATCGTTTCCGGTTTGGTCGGAATGGTGGCCAGTGGCGCGGGCTGAACGGCTTCTTCCGAAGCATCTTCGTTGCCGACAGAGTTTGACTCTTGACATCGTGAACCTGTAATAAACAAACCAGTCTTAGAGATAACTTCTAAGAAAATCGACTCTTATGAACGAAAATCGATTCCCTATAATCATTTCTTTTTGCGTGGTAAATTGTGGCACAATGCTAGGATAAACACCAGCGTCGGTGTATTTAAAGAGAGAACAAATCCCCTTACTCCGCGGGGGATTAAACTGGGTCATCCCCAAACATTGATTACTCTGAGTAGCCAAATCGAAGCTTGTCCAAATAAATTAGAATAATTTTTGCCAGTTGCCTTGTGAATTTTATTCTTTTAATGGCAAGTATGTCAAAGGGGCGCTTGATGACCACCCAACTTGCAGCTGCTAAAGAGCTCGCAACGTCCCGCTGGGAGATTTCATGGGAATCGCCAGTCGCTTGTGGAAAACGAGTGAAATTTCAAAATATTCCGCTTCACGCCTTTGACCATTAGGAATGACCACTCTTATCCACTCACATTCATTCCTGCTTAATTGCCCTGCTAAAAGATCACACAACCACAATGGTCATTTGCATATTAATACGCGCAAAACAAACACTGCAAGACAACTCGAACCGAAATTGGTATTCTTCAATCTACTGAACCTCTTTCTACCAGCTTCGTATTCAGCATTCACATTTTCCATACAAAAATAAAGCGTTTCCAACACGAATCCTGTAATGTCCAGAAAATTTGGGATTCAACGCGAATCCCTGCCGGAGAGGATTAACCCTGCGTAACCACAGACTGTTTGACCTTTTCTCTTTCCCATGACATCGTCTCACCCCGCAAAGTTTCAGTCGCATAAAAAGTCAAGAATATTTACGTGGCCCATTTTTCTATCATGGCAGCGAGTGAATGAAGTACGTCGTCATCCCAGACTAATTGCATCGGAAGATTAGCTATCTTTTTGCAAATCTAAATCTGGAGACACGTCTAATTTTATCCCTCGAAGCAGCTGCTGATGACCAAGCGAACCGGACATGAGGGTAATCCCGTAGCCAGTCGCGTTCTCCAAACAACATGACATGATAAGGGTGCCGGAATTAATCCCTCTTCCTCCCACATTGATTGACCTTTTGAACACCCCTGGATTCTTCATTCGTTATAAAAACAAAGAACGAGATTCATGCGTAAACATAATAAAACTGAGTGAATTAGCGAGTCAATCGATCCAGTCATCAACGAATTTAAGCCGTTCTCGCAAAATTATTCCAAATAAATACAACAAAAGCGCAGATTAGTACTACCGAACTGAACCACGGCATTATTATTTTCGATATTTCATCTCAATATGTCCTTGATTGGACGGTGCTCTACGACATGCTGAGCCGAGTGGTAGAACCCGATGCGACATTTCCGGTGAGAATATACACCGGAAGTCCTTTTTTGATTGATCCTTTTCACCACCTTGACAGCTGGCCCACATTTCAATATTCCAATAGGTAAACTCATCTCCCAGTCAACCAACTGAAGAGGCGAAAGGTCAGCAAATGAACATTCCACAGAACACTTCCCAAAGGATATGATAGCTGTCGAGAAATATGGGTCAAACATACTTGATCCGTACATAAACCGCAGACCATCTCCTCCCACGACCATTCTGAGAATGGCCAACATCTAGTAATCATGAGGATTCTTTCTGGATCAAGCAAATTAATTTAAAAGAAAATGATGCTATTGCGGTGCAATAAAGGAGGACATGAGCTGTGGGATTACAAATTGTTCAAAAGATGAATGGTCAAATTAAATATCAGATGCTACCCCAAAAATGCCCGTTCGTTTTCCGTACAGAATTTCCGTATTTAGGCAACGTATTTTAATAAGAACGTATTCCTATGGAAAGTGTAACGTGTAACAATATTGATTCTTCGACGCCGATTGATCATCAGCCTGAAAGCATGTTTTTGGGGTGACTTAAAAAATGTCATAATATTGATCGGGGAATTTTCTGCGTTTTCCAGGACCGACATGAAATCGATTAATCAAATTTGAGATGAAACATAAATAATACTATCTTGTCACGAAAAGAGCGCACAACATTCTTCGCATCCTTCCTATTCTGCATATTCAAGGGGGAAATATTTAAAGTGCATTCCGGCAACGCATTGATTCGGGTCAAACGTACTGGACAGTGTCCGTTTAGAGCTTTTATAAAGCTCAATTTACACCTACGAATTCAATCAAATTCAAGACAAGTCCCAGCTGTATTGGCCTGCTTATCATCATCGGTCTCGTCGACAATTTTCAAAAGAAAGCTGTCAGATGTAATGTGTTGGCACATTAGGAAAAGAAAAGGCTACAACCCAGACCGAGAGAGCTCATGAGTAAATCCAATATCCTCATCCCCGCACAGAATCCTCATCCATGCTGAGCCGATTTCTCAACACCATATCATCCCTCTGACAATATGCACCATCATGGCAAACTCATCAAACTGACGCACTTTTCCCAACATTTCCAAACGAAAATAAACACTGCGATGAAATCACTGGGTTATTCAGAGCAGAACCAACGACGAAAAAATTCAAGCTAAAAAGGAAATTCGGTTCGATAATTTAATTTCCCAACGTCGATAAAAATCGGGAAAAATTGGCTTGAAAAACCGTAAGACGACACTACAAGGGTGCTTGAGAGCAGTAATTTCTAGTGGCTTGTCTTTCTTCGGAAATACAGTTTACAATGGAGGAAAAAATCCATTTGAACCTAGTCGTCCAGTTTAATTCGATCAATTCAGTCCGGTTTCCATCTGGTTGGATCAAATTCCAAAACTTGCGTTACACATATAAAAGTTTGAATCACAACTCATTTGTTTGGATGGGTGATAAATAAAACCGGCATGCTCGTCTTTTGTTTACCGCTTGGAAATATTTCTCCATTCTGCAATTCAAAAGCCAATATTTCTTTTCGTCAGATCTTTCAGTATGATTAACAATAAGCCAGATGAAATTCCATCTGAGATTGTTCTCGAATTTTTCTCTAAAGAGCAGCTGCGGGAACAGGAGCACACACTGCCCCGCCAAATAATCAGGGAAAATTTAACGACCAATGTGAGCCATTAATAAAACCGGCGCGTGGCCGCATTTATAAATCAAGTGGCCTAATCGCCATTTAAGTAAAGGCACTTTTCCTTGTTTAGTTGAGTAGTTAATTACTCATTCTCTTCTATTTTGATCCATGCAAAATATCTTGCGCAATCCCCGCCGGGGGGTCCAGAATATTCCGCCGCAAAGTTCATCGACCTTCAAGGATGATAAAATGCACGAAAACGAAACCGCCGCTTGCATCCAAGTGCCCGAATGATCAATTGCCTATGCATTGCTTTTCCGTATCAAATTGCAATTGCTCTATGGTGTTTGTTTTCTTTGGACCAGATCTCATTCGGGGGGTTAAGCTGTGGACAGACATGTGCCTATTGCATCCCGTGCGGTCAGTGGACACGAATCCTGGCAGCCCTACAATTACACTCGCCGCATCTCAATATTCGCCTTTTGATAAGGTGCACTGGTAAAAATTATATTGCGTGCGGCAGAAATATTCATAACATATTCGGGAGAGAGATTTGATGTGTTTATTCAAGCTACAATGGACAACAATGAGCGGCTTCAAGTGGACAAGACGACTAAAGGGGACACTAGCGCCCCGTTTTTACTCCCGTCCTCGCATGACAACTTGAAATGGAAATTCGACTGGACAATTCATGTCACAACACATTTTCCCGATCCCGCTCCCTGATAAATGGACACATGGCACACTATCCATGTCCGAATGCAAACGAGTACATATTGTAATCAATTCGTCAAAGTAAAATGGGATCATAAAGTGCCCAAGGTCCCAATCCATCACTTTTTTTCTCATCGCAAAAATGGCGATTATCCGCGGTGCGACACCCCGATGTTTTCTGAGTCAACTATCGCGAATTGTTTTTGCAGGGCCAGTAATAGCTCGCTGCGTTTGACTTGATTTACTCAAGAACCTGTCTTTAGTCCGTCCGAATCTGCCACCTCAACAACTGCACAACTCCTTTTTTGCCAAATCCATGGAATGCTAATCCAGATAATCTAAAAACAAGATTGCGCCGGTACTTGATATTTTTTTCTGCTATCGCATCCTCCCGATAAAAGCCAGTAGATAAGAATACAGTTAAACAACTCGGTGAACGAAAGAAAAAATATTTTCCAGAACCCTGACATGAATAAAAGCAAGCACTCTACATGGATATTTGCTCTTTAATATGTCTCAAGTGTGAAGATGGCCTACGGCAAGGAGTGACCACTGGCTGACCAAATATACACTTTACAGACCAACTGATTAAATCATTTGCATTAATAACAAACACTTTCAAAATTCATTTAGAAACTGGCACCGGTCAGTCTGCTGATCAATGGGCAAAATAAGATACGAGAATCGGTTTTCATCGATTACAAAGGGACAATACAGAACACTCAAATGAAATACTTTGAAACCAATCAACGCATGAGAATATACGCCATAAATGTACGATTTAGGAACAAAAGAGAATATTTTGCAAAACAAACGTTTGTCGGCTCCAATGGATCGAAAAATTACTGAGACTGGTGAAGCAGAATAAACCAGCTTGAACCAGTTCGAAACCTGACCAATTATATTCCGGCTTAAAAAACACATACAAAGAAGCATAAAAACGATCTTAATACAGCGTCAAAATCGATCTCCAATTAAATCTCTCATATTAGAGAGTAGAAAAGGCGATGAAAATCAGCCATTTTTCCGACTGAAAAAACATCTGGAAAGTTACGGTAGCTTTCTTGAACTAATCCTTTACAATCGCCTCGTTAAATAAATAATCCTTGATACAACGGTTCATAAACATGAATAAGCAAAAGTATGTCAGCAATTGATCGCTCTATAAATAATAAGCAAACTTAAAGACTAAGACGACAAGGACGCACCTCACTCGCCCGAAAAAAACCATCTCCATCATCTTATGGCTCATAAAACGATTTTTCCAATCTACATTCAAGTATCCTTCAGTGTCTCACCCTATGCCAAGATTTATTTTCGGATTGCGCTTAGCGACGTCCCCGAATGATCACCGACTTACTAATTTCTCATTCGAGTCAAAGAACTCGTCACGTCATGAGTCGGAAATGAGAAAGAAATTCAAATGGAACGAAGGGAGCACAAAACCGGCCCTGCAGCTAAATAAGTAAAAAAGAAGATACAGTCAATAAAAAAGTTCAATACAAATCACAACGACTGAGCAAACGACAATCTACAGAATTTACGCTTCAACGACCAACCGAAAAACGTGGGAGGGGAGGATGAAGAAGCTGCCGACTCTAATCGAAAAACAATCAAGCAAAAAATGATTTCCCACCCTTTGGATACTTTCCAATTCGGCTTCTTTAACGGTAGCGCGAAAAAAACAATAAAAAATTGAAATTACTCGTCTGACTATTCCAAACGGCTAAACCGTGCCACTTACCATGCAGGACGGCGACTAGAATGAAGATAAGTGGAATATTCATGGCTCCGAATTGTCTGAATCGGGGACAATTATAACTTTCGTCTCGCTTCGCCGTGTATCCAGAAATATACGCAGAATATCGGATAGGGATCACCTTGCTCGTCGCGGTAATTCAAGTCGCAGACGCCTAGTCAATCAATCCGAGAATTCGAATCCTCCTTGTTCAATTCCAGACTAGTAGCATGTTTCTAGTTGAGGAGAAAAAATTTGTCAATTGTCCAAGTCGAGGCTGTGGGAAGATACTGTTTTGGACGGAGCCGGTACTTGAGAATGCCAAACGGGCTCGGTGCCACAAACGATCAATAAAGCCGGGAGACGCGCAAATGTAGAGTTCCCCGACGTCGCTGGTCTCGCTCTCTGTGGCTGGGTTTTCTGGAATGGGAGCAAGCGGAACAGATCAGGCAAGGCCTTGAAAAATATCGGAAAAAATAACCCGCTCCGAGCTTATTTATTCAGATCGAGCTGCGATAAATGGCTACGGCTTTGAACTGGTGGAGTGTAAAAAGCTGGATGGGATGAGAGCTGGCTGGTGACTGGATTATCTCAAGACAAACTGGTGAGAACCAAAAGCGGTTTGCGGCAGCTGCCAACGGGTGGGATCTTCTTTTCCCAACAAGAGAAAGGCAGTGGCAGATACACCAATCACAGTGGCAACCGCCTACTTTCCAAAATCACCGGCTCTGAAATGGTTTTCGTTTGACTGCGATTTAGTAGAATGACCTCATCGCATATTTCACATTATCTCATGTTATGAAACATAAAAGATAATGGAGAATAACCAAAAATGAATTTGCGAAAAACAGCAGCGTCACAATATGCCGAATTAGCAAATCAGACCAGCTCTTTTCGGAGTCCTGGAAAACACTCCAGACGGGTTCGCCATACAAACAAATATCCAACAAGATGAATCATCGAGATCAGAATTATGACAGCCATGACTGTCTGGAATTCCTGATGACTGAATTTTTGTTCGGTTACGAACTTGATTATTTATCTGCTGAAACAACTGCAGCCTTCATATCCCGATAACTATTTATAGATTTCTGCAAAGATTACACATTTTTAGCTCCAAGATAAAAAATCAGAGATAACAACTAAACTCATTACACAGTCATCGGTGTCAAAAAATCAAAATACAAACTACGTTCACAATAACCCGATAAAAGAATCCTCTGTATTCATCATGTAGACTATCAAGAATCAGAATCTAAAAAACACCATGCAAACCTGAATCAACCACGCCGTTGTGGCACATCTTCTAAATCACCCAGACGAATAAGGGGAACATCCGGTTCCTCAGCAGAATTTCTCGACGTAGTTGGTGGTGAAGTATCATCTTCTTGCAGTATCAACCGAGGATCCTGGTCAGCTTCATTGTCGGCATCGTTTTCCTCGTCACTTGCATAGTCAACGTTGATCAGAAGGGACGGTTGCTGTACAGGCATATCGTTGTCCAGAGGCCCAACGTTGGCGGCGAGAAGAGGAGTATGTTCACTTGGCTCCGAAGAAGTTCCCTGGCCTGTAGAGCCTTCTTCGTCTGAATCATCGCCAGGAATGACCTTTCGCTTGCAGACGGGACACACCCGCTTATTGTTGAGAAGCCAAGGGTCCACGCATTTCACATGGTACTCTGAAACAAAAATACGTCAATCAGGCGAAATTGACTAATCTACAGCAAAACAGATGTTTCGAAACGTTATCATTTCAACAGGCTCAATACAAAAGATTTCAAACAGCCCAGTATTCTAAAGACAATGAATTTATTCAAAACAGCACAAAAACGCAACCATCATGACAGCAGGTCTAAATAATCCTGCCTGAAATTCTAACCAATCGTACAGATAAACGTCAAATTCCGTAACCTCGATACAATATTGAAGATTTCAAATTTGAGCTATCTTATGGGTACCATTCATGATATTATCATGACTGTCTTTCCAAGTTGTAATATTTTGTAAGCAAAATTCCCATAATATCCAACTAATAAAGTACAAAAACCAGCCAAAGCACCAGGCATGTAGCATTCAACATAATTGAGAAAAACAGCTGACAGTTGATTACATGGTACTTACGATGATGACATGGGAGTAGCCGCAATTTGTCGCCTTCTTCGAATTCTTCCAAACAAATGGCGCATACATCGTTTCCTTCTCCTTTCTTATATTTCCTCAACGCCAGCTTCTTTAGCTGCGATTTCGGTAAACGATGTCTCTGACGCCGTCTTCGGTCTTTCACATATTTTACGACCTAAAATGTGCAGTTAAACGCAAGTACAAATGAAAAAAATGTTGAGCTGCTTACCAGAACTAAACTAAGTACCAAAAAGCAGATCCCCACAACTATTGCAAACGGTAGCAATATTGCGTTTAATGAGAACGGCGTATATCCCTGCGTGATCCGAATGTAGTAGCCATTAGAAGCAAGAAACCAAGTCTGGAGAGCCAGGCCGTCAGCATAGCTGATGAATACAGAAGGTATCTGAGCTGAGCCGTCATCAGGTCCAGACATCGGAATCAAGTTTCTCGAAGTGTTGTTGTCATAAACAATCGCAGCAATATACCCGGCATTCTGCGCGTTAACAACCTGAAACAAAAACATCTCCACTACAGAAGCCGTCACAAGTATGACCATATAAATCCTTTTACTTTGGAAATTACACATGGTCTCAAAAAACTACTCAACAAGGCAACATACCTTGGTGTCAAAATTACAAACTCCACGTTTGATGAGCAAAATCCATGGTAATGTTTCGTTCATCGGCGGCATGGGTGGTTTAACTACCGGGCTACAAGCATGAGGTGGGTCTGCCACAGCAAGATATCCATCGATTCCATCATCCGGAATTTCCGGACCGAATGTCGACTGCATATCCTTGAAGCGTGCAACGGTGACATTTCCACCGACCTATAGAAAAACAGATCTTACGGAGATTCAAGGCCACAACTTCCGCAGCAGTCAGGTCGGTAATCGTTTCATAACATTTCACTGTTCATGAATCATGACGTAACTTCCAAACAGCAAGTATCAGTCTGGCCATGATCTTTCTCACTATCAGACGAAGATCAAACGCAAGATAAACGTCCAAAAACAGAGAAAACACACTATTTGCTCGGTTTCGTTTCAAAATTTCCAGAGAAGCTGCAATTTGACATCAAACAGGTCGTCCTGGTTAACTCACCACAATTATATCTGCCAGTGTAGTCCTGGATAACAAAACGAAGAATCCCAACTGCAGCGGTTTCCACGACAAATTCATTGTGGATTCCTTCAGTGATTGAAATGTTGAAAATATCCAGAGATCTGTGTAGTTCAGCGTCCTCGACCCTTCGATCGCATTTCCCTCAAACAAACATCAGCGGATATCACCTCAAATCAACCTGCATCAAAAGTGGATTTGTTGACACATAAACTCGTGCTTATTGCTATCGAACATTTCGCCTTCAAACAGGGCAAAAGTCCGTTTCAATGTGATAAAACTCACCTAAATACAGATGATCAGCTGTGCGACTGCGATTTGCTTTCCCTCAGGCGAAAATGGTTTGCAGATGACTCCACTGGGATTCAAAGAGTTAAACCAGGAGCATCACACAAGGTGAAAACAAAGTGTTAATGGAATACTGGAGCAAATCAAAGACTGTTGGAACCTTTGTTTTGGTTCTTCCGCAGTGCCAGTGCTGGTGGTGGTGCTGCAAGCTTGGTCTGTTATCGAAACTGTGCCTTATCGGGGCGTGATTACCAGTCGATATCACGTGCGTGCACGATTGCGCAGATGTGGTTTGCGTCAGCTGCTGACGAACAAGTAGCACTACGTTGACGGGAAAATTTTCAATTATTTTTCAGAAATAATACAGATGCTGATGTAGGCAAATCCAACGAAAATTCTGAATATGACCTTTGACAGGTTTTCTGCGTTACCATAAGCACCCGGGTAGTTACCATTCCAAGGTAACACCGTGGGGTAGGTATGCAACTTCTACTTCTACGTTTTGGCCCTACTTCTACTCTCAAATTCTATTCAATGAAATGTCAGTATTCCAGGAGATATCATGCGAAAAACAAATAGTAAACTGAATTCAAAGTGTTTTGAGCCAAGAATCTTTTTCGAAATATTTCAGGAACTCAAACTTTTACGTTTTTCCAATTTAGAGGGAACGCCTCCTCAGATGATGTCATCAAAAAACATCGGAAATCATAGAATCTTTTTGTTCAAATGTTTCTTTGGCGCATCTTGATTTCAAAATAAAAGTTTCACAATTTTTGGAAAAACCGTGAAAATTAGGCAAGGTTTTCAGTTTTTTACATGGAGTAGAAGTAGAAGTAGAAGTAGAAGTAGAAGTAGAAGTAGAAGTAGAAGTTGCATACCTTCCCAACACCGTGGAACTCTAGCCCGTAGACATAGGAAAGTCACTTGTAGATTTGGACTTCTTTCGTGGGAAATCTATCGCTGTTCTAGTTCAAGGTTGTCGTGATGAATCAAACATACCGGCGTGACAAACAAACAACCGGTATTGTCGTTGATCCACGCGACTGCATGTCTGTGGGCGTTCTGGTTACTAGTACCCTGCTAGTGGTTGTTTCGGGGAATAGTAAGAGTAAGTAGTAACCGCTACTTTCTGCATCATCGAGATCATTTCTGGGATTTTCCGACAGAAATTTATCAAGTGGGATTTTCTGCACAACTTTCGCACTGTTTTCAACTTGCAACTCATTTCGTCAATCATAACTGTCGGAAACGTTAACCAATTTTGACTGAATTTCCGAATTGATTAAAGATCACTAAACATGGAAGCCTACAACAATCATCTGGAGAAGCTGAAAGTGCCTGAGATTCCTTCAGTGGATCCTGTCGTCGAACTGGATCCCAATGTCCAAATTCTGATGAACCCTCCTATTCACAATCCTGCTCTACTAGAGGATCGGATCAGAGTGTCACATCCCAATTCTGGCGAGGTTATACACGAGCGAGTCCAGACTATCAGAGCTGATCATCTGAATCAACCTCATTCCTCTGACCTGTCGAAAAACGAGAAGTTGTCTTCGGAATCTTCCCCTTCGGACTATGAATCCGACAATGATAGCGACGAAGTTGGAGAAAAGAAGCACAAGCCTGGGCGCGTGAAGAAAGTAAAGACCAAATTGGCGAATGTTTTCAGGTGAGCTATCTTTGTTGGGGTTTTTCGAATCTGCTTCCGGGTCTGTCAGGTTCATTCTAACGTCGAGAATGTGCTCTCACTTTGTTGGCATTCATTTCTATCAGTGTGGTGGCAATTTTTACGTTTATTCAATTTTTTTTCCTAACAGAGATTACTACCCCTTTGGCATTTCAGCCTTGGTGACCTTTTGATTTGGGAGGTTTCGAATTGGACTGATAGCGCATAGAACGTGAAATCATTATAGCGTGTAACTGGGAAATCCCAGTAGATAATAAGTACTTTCACCAGTATTTCTGATATGATTACGGAACGTAGCTTAAAAGCAGTTGGTAATGAAAATTTCGTTGCAGAAAGCTAACTGGAAAAGAAAAGAAGGAACCGCATGAGGAACAACATGAGCATCACCACCAACACCACGAGCATCATGAACACCACCACCATCGTGACGGAGCCCGCCGAGGTTCACACCAGTCCGTTGAAAAGGTCGTAAGCTCAATGCCATTGGATTATGAGAAATCCCTTCTGGAGGATCCGGCTTCATCGCATGATACGTTGGTCCAGCATAACTTGCAGGCTGCTTTTGAGCGAGAAGGGCTTCAAGCAACCGAAAGTCAAAGTGCTTCGCATCAAAGTCGAAATCGCTACGAGTCGGAGATTGTCACTGTTGGTAACACAACCTTGGACATTGGGCGAGCTCAAGACATCCTCGATCATCGTAAGTACTTCGTTCCTGTCTGACCCCAACTTCCAACTACCACGTGTGCCTAGAATAGACTAACTAAACTAACCCATTCATTTCGAACACCACTCTTTCCAAGTGGAAGCTTACCAAAAAGAAAACTAGATAAATTATAACAACCATTAAAACATGCGAATTTCTTTACTGCCAAGTGCCAAGTAGTAAATTACTTTTCGATAAAGAAACAGCCGTAGGAGGTCAGTAGTATCTCTCTGGCTTCGCAGTGATCTTCTCTTATATATCTTCAATGTTATGTTGGCAAATTAATTTGAAGAAGATTAACAGCACCACTAAAGTTACGAAGAATTTAGGGTGGTCTTGGTTTTGAAGTGTTTGTGGGTTCAAGCTGGGGATTTAAACCGATTGAAGTTTTGATTTCGTTTTCGTTGAAGTTTTGCATAATTTTTTTTTATCATGGTTGATAATATTGTCGGGAAGGTCTTAGTTGCTCTATTCTAGGCACAGAAACCCCGTCTCGTGTCCGTGATTCAAATGCTTTGTTCTCTGAAAAGTCTACATGGACCCCGGGGAGCGCATCAAGTCCAGCCCATCCATCGGTTCCTCTGCATAGTATTTCAGGTGAATTCACCCAGACTTATCGGGATCCTCCATTGTCCCAGAGTCCCGGATATTCTTCTCCCCATGTTCATTCTTCACCTCTGATATATCCAGCTGCCGATGTTCATCATTCGTTATCAAGTGATTTGCATGCTCCTACCAAACATAATAGTATGTCCATCCAACCGGAGACACCTACTAATCTTGTTCGATCACCGGAATTGTGGGATGTTGCGGCTGAAGTTCGTCATGAAGCCAACGAAGAACCGCTGACTTTGGCTGAAGCCGAAAGAAATGCCGAAGAGTTCAGTGAACGATTTGCCCGTATTGGAGAACACCGAAATTCGTTGACAGATGAGGATAAATTTTTCTCTTCAGCTGGAAAAGCTACACTTGCTGACGCCGAAAAGAATGCTGAGGAGTTCAGTGGTCATTTCCAGAAAATTGGCCAACATCGAAACTCGCTGACTCCAGAAGATATCAACAACCCTGTAGTGGACAGAGCGCCTCATGTTCCGATTGTCACACCGGAACATCCGTTCGTCCATCTGACTTCGTTCGAAGATCGTTTAAGTGCTGCAAAAGCAACATGGCTCCTACCATCCCAACCAGAACCTCCTCGATTGGATCGTTCGGAAACTGATTTGCTGGACTTGAGCAAACATTCACCAAGTAGCCAGTCATTCGAACGCACGGAGTCCGATTTGGGAATCAGCGGCGGACGTTCCTCCGTTGTGTCAGAACATTCAAACGTATGTTCATTTCGATTTAGTTTGGAACTCTTCGTAATAGCTCTGAACTTTTGACAAGTGAAACTCCATTTGGATGTAAAAAGGTCACGCCGCTAAGGATTTCTCTGACTTAGGCATCGTTTCGACGGGATTTTCCATCTACCGATTATCGATCTGAGGCTGTACACCATCAGCAAAGTAGCCCTTGGACAAAACAGTCCTCCGGTGGTGAGTTTGCACAAGCTAATTCTATACAAATGGCACGTGCAGTTATTAAAACATCGTGTTATGTTTTAGGACTTGAAGGCACTCAGACATTCGTATCGACATCCTCTTTAGGCAGCTCATCTGACGAGGTGAGATGATGCACAGCATCCACTTTTACACTCTGTCAACAGGATAATGTGTTGTTGACCCCTTCCATTAATTTCCCTAGCTCGCGATTCCCGATGTTTTATCCCGTCCTGAACGTCCATCACCGCATCCAAGCCAGTCCATCTTGACATCTCCACCGATGCAGGATGATTCGGCAATTTTCGAGCGCGATGTTGTTCCTGATATGATTCCACCTGTGCATCCAATGCATGAAGAAGTGCACTTTGTTGACATCGATGCTTCACTTTTGCCGAGTCATTCAAGTCCTTCTGCGGAGAGTAGACGAAGCTTCCAGTATCAGGAGTCTCCCGTGGTTGTTCAGCCAGATAGTGATCGTGGGGAAGGAAAACGCGAGTCGATCCGAAAAGCTGATCACTTTCTTGACGCGGAGTTTGAAGGAAACGATTTGGAACAACATCATACTAAACAGAAAGGTCAGCGGTAGTTAACAGCTGAAGTGCGCAGTCAGAAAATATAGTCGAGAAGGCTTTGTTCGTGGCTGTTTTTAATCAAGTAACCTTATGTAAAATTTGTACGCTTTATTCTATTATAAGCTTCGTTTTTTATTGTCTTTGTAAAATTTGCTTATTTTTGTAGTTGACGTTGCTTCAACCATTCCGGTGAACTATAGCCAGCCAATCGTGGAGAACTATGAAGCGGCTGTCAAGGGCGAAGCCAAGGTGGAGGTTTCGTCCGAAAAGCCGGTCACCGGAAGCGAAATCGATGCAAGTCAAAATAAGGATCATGAAGAACCTAAGGGAATAATCGCCACCGTTGTCGGTTCCGTCACCGGCATGTTGTCTGCGGTTACCGGCGTTTTCACCCACCAGCCTGATATTTCGAAGTCGGATGATGAATCGGAATATCTTCCGTTTGAGCTAAAAGAGAAGACCGATATCGGATTCCCGGATGAAAGTGAAATCAAGCACAAAGATTTTGATCCGCATTCGAACATTGTGGATATTGTCATTAGTGGGGTTATGGAGTTGGTTCATGGAAAACCGGATGAAGCTCCGATGGAGGAATCGGTCAAGAAAACCGAGGAAACAACCGAAGTCAAAACGAATTTACAACGAGTTCAACTATCTGGCGAATTTGTCGCACCTCCATCGGACGGCGAATGAATGTATAGTTTTTCCAACCGGACAGGCTTGACAGTTTGTGTAATTGACTTGTAAGGAAATTTTTGTGACAATTTGTAAATACGGCATTCATACCTTCTCAGACGTAAGCTCTCCAGTACGGCAATTTTGTTCGTTCGTCTTTTCAGCTTTTCTGCTCATCGTCTTCTTTTCACAAATTCGTCGGCTGTAACATTTTTGCACCGGTCATGCACCGGTTGTATTGATTTGATGGACATATTTCCAGGAGTTGAAATCATAAAACCGGAGTTTATGGGTTCGTTTTGATATTTGGAAATTTTATGGTCGGTTTCGTTTGCATGCAGCCGAGAGTGCGGCCAAGAGCTACCTATACCAGCTGCCCGGATCACATTTAGGCCATAATACCCCTTTAAAACCCATTGAGCTGGAAAACTTCACTCGGTTTGGACCGGTTGGCCGGAAATAAGCTTGATATTGCACAGATGGCTTTAAAGAGCTCATCGGGAGGTCCGCGGCTGCTCAGCGACTTACTAATCCTCCTGCTGCGTTATGAGACATTTTCCCCCGGGTTTCGATCACTGTCAAGTCGAGTTGTGTAAATGTCACATGGCGAAGTTGTTCCGGATCGCCGATTAAACTCGGTAATATCAAACGTATGGTGGGCTGATTGCGACAATCTTTAGTGTGGATATCTTTGGCCGCACTTTAAATTTGACCCACTTGCCCATGTGATCTGACCAGTGGGCAGAGAAGGTGTGCCTGTTTGATCGAGTTGGCTCACCATGCTGTTTGCCCCTGGCCTATAACCTGTCTGCGTGAGATCAATTCATGCGCTTTATACGCAGAATAGGCAGAAGCAAATCAGACAGCGGTCAGTTGGGAAATCCGAGCGCGATTCTCATCATTCACTTTTCCTTTTCTAGGGAAATTTATTCTCTCGAAAAAGGAGAACGTGTGCTGCGTTGCTTGCTGATTCGTTTCAATTTGATCGTTTGTTATCAGGTTGATCCATAATCCGGATCGTTGTTGTGGAAGAACAAATGTTTATATGTTCTGGTTTTTCCAGCCATTTATTTTCTCAGCGCATCTGAACGTGGGCTTATCTGGTTTTATTATCAGTATTTGAATTAGGCAACGTTTCTGAATCTGATCTATCTGCCACTCGGAACAGAGGATTCATATCATCATATCCGTCCTTGGGCTTGTTGTAATATGGGCAATCACCAAAGTTCAGATGATAACGACCTTATTGGATCAGCAGCAGGAACGACGCTTCCTATGACCAACTCGCCAGTACAGTCTTCTGCAACTGCGAATATGATGGCTCCCATCAGCAGCAATCACAATGGGCAAGTGAAATCGTCTGCATTATCCCCATCACCGCGGACACCACGGGAATTATTCCACAAGTCAAACAAATCATCCAAATCAAATGGAAAAGAAGGTGAGTCTTTTCAATAGGAACTTTATTCACCTTGCTTTTGGTGCATTATTCCTCTCTGCCGAACATGAGAGTTTGAAAATTCTTCGTTTCTTAATTGCCACAAAATCCAGCACGGCGTAGAAAATGATTCTTGAACCGAGCGTCAGAAGAAACTTTGTTGAAATAAATTTTATTCCGTAATTTTTATCGAATTTCCGTGTGTTTGTAGTTGCTTCTACACGGTGATTCTCCCGATGATTTATTGCCCGTACTTTACATAACTCTTGTTGATTTCTACATGTAAACTGCCTTTTTTGTTGTGCGTTATGAAATACCACTTCGATCGTTTTGAATATCACAATGTCAGCATTTTCATGCAAAGTTGCAGGTCGGGACTTGAGTCTATCATGGTAAACATGTGTGTAAAGTATGAAAACTGGCCTGAGGTGACAACGTTCAAGTTCGAATGAGTGTCCGATAATTAAAATGAGCCTGACGCTGTGATTGTGATCAGCCTAGTTATTTGCGGCCAGTTTACCTAACCTCAAAGTCAGTTGATGGTTTTGAACTGACCGGAAACGCTGACAGTATCGATTCATTCTCGGAGGTCAGTCAGATTCATTTTCAAAATTTGATTAATACTGAGCGATTTAATTCAGTTTCTTTTCGATAGTAAAGTTGGTTTTGATCAACTAATTCGCCGTGCGTGTCATGTCGAAAAGAGCGTTGTTTTCGGTGTTCACGCGCAGCCAAGCTGTGCCGCGATAGTTTTAATGTGTGGTTATTTTTAGTGATATGGTGTTGACAAGTCAAATCCGGTCAAACTTGTTCCATGTCTGTTTGATTTTCGCAGGCTCAGCTTGCCCATGTCCAAAGTGTGTCCGAAGCCAAGGCCTGTATTTAAAATGAGATCAATTGAGAAAATGATCGCCAGCGAGAGGAGAATGACAGTTTTTCCTATCTTTCTCTCTGACCAACTTTTAAATTTGTAAACGGTCACTCCGGCAGAAGCCTGATACGGATAACTCGCCGGATGGGCTTTGGGCAGGTTGCGATGACCGAAGCGAAATTCGGCACTGATCCCACATCTCCCATAAAAGTAATCTCCTCAAGAATTTCCGCCTGGCTTTCTCTCTTGGTCAGAGAGTGATCCCTTCCTCTTGGTCAGGTTTTTAAGATGCAATCCTCCTTATCGCGACATTAACTCGTTTGTTGAGAAATCTGAAAAGTAAATGTGATGTTGACCACAGAGTTTAAGCTTTTGCGTGTTTGGACGATTAAGTCCAATATTTTGTTCAGGGTTACTGAAGATTGTAATTGTCGGACTCTTTGTGGGTGGTTTATGATCAAAGGCGTTTGAAAACTGGAATAACATATAAATCTTGAGTGCAAGTTAAGCTGGAAAGAGCTATAAAGAGCTCATTTTATTTCCGAGTTCGATGCTCCCGCTATTGGAACAGTCAGGTCGGAAGAAACGTTAAAGAACTGAATCTTTAAATCTTGTTGGAATTTTGTTCTACATTTTCGAAACATGCCCAAAATTTGTAGAAGCTCTGTTTAGATGTTTTGACCGTTTTAGCCTGACGTGTCGGTGTTTATTTTGTGGAATTTTGAGCTTAAGATGAAATTTGACGTTTTTGGGGCCTTGATTGATTTAGATGCTGGAAATCTCGATCACGAGTGCTTCCGGTCATCGGCCTACTTAGTCCCTCATATTTTCGTGCAGAGATTCATGCAGCCCACACAAGGTTGAAAATTATTAACATGCTTTCAAAAGCATCACTTGAAATTATGCCATGAAAAGACGAATCGCTCTTATTCTAATCGAATAATGCACTGATTTGTCTGAGCGGAAATGCTGATATCCGCGCCATGCAATCACCAGAAGTTCTGTTTCGCAAGTCGGTAATCAGATCCAAACGATTTTCTCCGCTGTCTTCAATATTTTCAGGCTTTGAAATGTACAACATGTTCGAGGGAGACTTGAAATGAAATGCAAAGTCGCCGCATGAGGTTGGGAAAGAGATATGACGGATGGAATAAGCAGCTAGATGATTTTGCTTTTGAAATGGATTTTAGTCTGATAAGAAGACAATCAGCGTAGAAATGATGTTGCCAAACGAGCCCATTCAGCTGTTGTAATTTTCTGAAGATGCGACTTGACCAAAGTCAGGTTTCTAAAGGTTTAAATTGCACTTGTAATCATCCCTGCCTTTATGGGCCGAACATTTATACCGGCAATTTGTCTTGGAATGTGCAGTTGGAATACGGCAGGTAAATATCATATGAATACTGATTGACTTTATTTGTCAGTTTGTCAGCATAATTCCGTTTTGTTCACGGCAGCGGGGAGCTGTAGCTCGGTTGACGAGCTCCGTGTTTCCGGTCTTGTTCAAGTTCCTTTAGTCAGAAAACTATCTTTATTGCATGATCGCTTAGAATACTTTTGGACATATGACTTCCACTGCAGTATATTTCATGTTCAAGTGTGATATGGAACAGAATGTCATCGTTATTTGGAAGATTTCTGCGGAAAAATCTGATTGACATTCGCTATTGAATATCGGTTTTAATCTCATCAAGTATTTTGATTCTTATTGGATCACGAAAACGCCAGGCGAGATGTGTTGCAACTGCATTACGCGTTCGAGGCGCGAATAAGTTATTGCGCTGCCGTCGCCAAATATTATTGCCGGTAAAAAGAGCAGTTTCTGAATACAGCAGTTTATTATATCCTGTTTTCGAAATCGTCGTGATAGTTTTTATTTGCAAGGTCTGAAAGCATAATCGTCTTTTATTTTCGGCACCGACTGACTTTATCGTTTTTCTTTGCACTGCATCAGCGGAGGTGGACACAAGGTGCGTTCGCTTGGTCATCTTTTCCCGAGATGCAATTAAATTTAAAGGCCGGTACCAAAATCCGAGGACTTGTTTTCATTGCCAAATATTTTCGCAATTGTTTTGAGCAGTATTTCTGAATTATTTGCAAGTGGTGCTTTTGAACTCCGTTTTTTAAAACGCATTGCTCTTAAGACTGAGCTGCAGAAAGGTGATTGAATACGATTTTTTCCATTTTTTGCGGGGGATCGAAGAGCTAGGCATTGATTTTGTTTAGCAGCAGCTTTTTCAGCCTCCGAAAGAGTAGCCTTCAAATTGACTTTTTTTGCATCACTGACAAGCTAATCGGCCTTGAAACGGATGCTCATTTAGCGGGGTGGGTGATGATGTAGCATTCAGCTTGGGACATCATACTGTCAAGTCATTACGGCATACCCTACCGAGCGCGAATCAACTTAACGAGTCATGTTTGTTTTTTTCTTGTTACAGACATCGACTCGCATGTCACCAATAGTATCTCCTCGACATCGACATCAGCCGAGATGGATCTGGCCCGCGGTGCCCCGACCCGCTCATCTATCCTCCGCGGCAGCTTCCGCCGACCCAAGATCCTGAATAATGTGCCTCCTCCCGTGATTCCTAACGATAAGTTCAATCGACTATCTAACGTCTCCCTGGGAAGTTCGGGATTTAGCAGCGGAAGTAGTCAAGAGTCCACGGCTTCCTCGGACTCCTCAAGCTCCTCAACCATGTCTTCCACCTTCGTGAATCATAACAACCATTTGGACCAAATGGAAAATTCGACCATTCGAAAAGCTCGAATGAATTTGAAGCTCAGTATTATCCCTAGTAATCCAAATGGAGCCGCAATCAACGAATCTGGTGAATATGTGTATGGAACGGGAAGCTGCGAAAGGAGATTTAATCTTCCCAAATCGCCACTGGCTTCACCAATCTATAACTCTGGTAAGATGTTCTAAACTGTGAGGTGAATCAACGCGACATGCTATATCTATCTACGCTTTGCTTAACGATCGCGAGTCTTTTACACTTAGAAACCTTCGTTAAGTTTGCTTTCATTTTTCGGATAGTTTTCCCGACGTGAAACAGTTTTTTTCGATATGATTTAAGAATTAATGTGTTTTTCTGGTTGGTGGATGCTCATGGACTTGAAAAAGCTCTCAAAGATTTTCTGTTTATGCGTATATCACATTTTTGAAAAATTGCCGGGAATGATTTAGGGCTTTTAGCGTTTTGAGGGCAGATAGATGAATTTGAACACATTAACTCTTCTGAATAATTTCCAAATCTGCCATCTATTTCTGGCGTTTAATTGATGAGAGCGCGAGCTCGTGTTTCAATGTTAGTAAAACACTGGCAGCATGTTTGCACAAAAATGTTGGACAGCTGCCATCGGTGTTAACCCATCGAGAGAGATGTGATGCGCTTAATAGATGATTCCATAATTTAATCCTACCATTGATTCTCATTCTTATTATGTGTTACAGGAAATGAGATATTGCATTCGCCAGTGTCCGAGAGCGCTCCAGCTGTGTTTCGCAATCGTCCTCCAGCAGCATCAAATTACCCTTACGGGGAAGCCACCAGGATGATGGTCAACCCTGACAGCTTGAAGAGTCCAACGCGATCTGATTATGTCGAGTTGATGTGCAGTAGTGATTCTCGTCGTTCGAGAAGCTCTTTCTCTTCCTTCGATGGCTCAGCATCAAATTATTCAAGCTGCAGCTTTAATAATTCGCCCATCAGCGGACAGACTCTGGACGTTGCGGCTATGTTTCAAGCCGGAATGAATGTAATTATTTTTGGCATTTTCAAGTGCCTCCATCCTGATTAAACGGGCATTTTGTAGAATAATGAAGTTTTAAGTGCCTGGCTCGGAAGCATTGGATTTATTCAGGAGTTCCCTAAATTCACCCAAGCTGGATATGATCTCTCAACAACAGCAGCCATGAACACAGAGGTATACGCATGACTGAAATCAACTTCCGGTGCGATTGTTTCCTCGCGTGTCTGAAGCCATTCAGCATACTTGAAACGCAGAATAGCCTAAATGACTCGTTTATCAATTGAATTAATGTCTTCTTTGAACCACTACAAAATCGATAACCTAGATACTGTACACCACGTATTCAGTATTTCTCTAACTGGTTCTGACTTTTCGGAGTGGAAAATGAATACAATATTTCGGTGTGCTTGAAAAATTACGACCATTCGGGTTGAATTTTAAATATTCTGTAGAATTTTTAATAATCCATTGAGTTTGAAAGTTTCCGTCTGAGTTTGAGCTGTTATTGGCAGTGTTTCAAAAATGCCAGAGATTATTGACTGCCGTTTTTGTTTCATGAAGTTTGTCAGCTTAGAGTGATATTTGTAATTTATAGTCACGTTTCCTGTTCGTTCTTCATTCTTTTGAAACAGTAAAGCCATAGATCAAGATGTAGGGCAGTTTTCATAAAACACAGCTTCATTCCCGCTGAGATAAGCGCAAATGTGCCACAGTAGGTCAACGAGGGGGCAATTACACCCAACGCCCCACTTGGCAAAATGATGTAATTCCCTTTTTGTTTCTCCCACAGGATCTCACGGCGATTGGAATAACGAAGCCCAATCATCGCAAGCGTATTCGGGCGGAAATCGCTCGACTTCCTACCGTTGATCTGAACTTTGGATGTGATCTTCCAGTAAATGACTCAAACAATCATCATGTCAAGACATACTTGATCGTTGATTGAAATGGCTCACTGATTTTGTTTCGCAGGAGGATTCTACACAGTTCCTAAGAGCAGCTGGCATGGAGGAATATACTGCGCTTTTCCAGAATCAGAATTACCAAACGCTGGACAAAATCCTCAACATGACCTGGGAGGATTTCGAAGAAGTTGGCGTGCACAAATTAGGTGAGTAACCCACCAAACTTTTCTACTGTATCATGTACCAATTCTAAATTTGATTATTGTAAAACGTGGTGACCTTTGAAATAATATTCAAGATTAGCGTGTTTGCTTCTAGTGAGAGACCGTTGTTCTGAATACTTTTGTCAGATCAGTAATTTTGCCGTCAAATCAGATTATAAACCAATCGAATATGGCTTTTGTCGAACCTTAAGATCCATCATCGTTATGAGAAAAACGAGGAAAATTATAGTGCCTTGATACGAGACCTCTACTTGTTTGATGGCAGATTTGTCGTTTAATTAATTGGTTTCACCTCGCTGTTTTTTATCAGTCGATTGATAACGTCACTATATCTGTCAGCTCATCTGCTTTCTTACAGGTCATTTAAAGAAATTGACATTGGCCGTAAAGCATTTCCGCGCCGTTCGGCGACAAACTGCTCTCAGCTGTGCCTTGGAGGAAGAAACCAAGCGTCTGTCGACTAGCTCCTATATGTCCCATTTGAACGGCGACTGTCCGAGAAGTGATGATGACAAGTCGAGCATCAGCCGGAATTCGTTGAATTCACCAAAGAAGCTGCCCTTGAAGCCGGTCTTAACTACCTTTCAAGCGTTGCCCTCACCGTCGAAAGATGGTCACCATGATGTCCAGTGGAGACCCCGGTCCGCATTGGGTGGGCTTCCATCACCTCTTATCATGACCCCAGAAACGGAAGAGCCTTGCTCGTCATGGAACGAGTCCAACTACGGCGGACGTGTTGCTACAGGGAATATTCAGTCAAGTGTCAGCCCATCGCCTGTGATAAGCCAGAACACCACTTGCACCTTACCAAGAAGGAAAAGTTTGAAAGCGGGATCAAAATCGATTGCAAAGATTATGGCACAAGTCTTCCGATCGGACAAGGTAACCATTGCTTATTAGTTAACGTACAAGCACCGAGTAAACTTCGAAGATTTTGCGTTTTCGTTTGCAAAGTGTAGTTAGTTACCCTGTCTTGTTTCAGACGCCCAGTGCCCCATCGAGTCCAAGCAAAGATCAGCCTGATTTGTACCCGATTCCTAGAAGTCCGTCCTCTCCCTCGAACTTGAGGCCAGTGAGTTCGCACTCACCAGTTCGGGCGTTTAGCAGTTTTTCTTCTTCAAAAACGATGCCATCCATCACCCGGCTACCTCCTCGAAGCAGTTCGCCGACGATCTATTCTTCGAAGCCTGACCTGGATGACCGTGACCTTTCCAGGTTCCCTCCTCCTCCTTCACCACTGTTACGAGAATACACAAGCAGTGAGATGAATGTTGAGAAAACGCCTACTCTGCCACATAGAGTGTTCCTCCCTCATCCAAGCCAAACTTACAACCCGCAGAGTTTTTCACACACTGGTGCTTCGGTTGAACGGAAAGTCTCCATCAATTCTATGCCGTTCGCTCAAGATAATATCGGGACGATCAAGCAGAGAAACGGGAGGACTGCACCTGTAATGAGTGACTCGACGTTTAGAGAAGCAACACCGAGTGCTGATCAGGTTGTTCCCGGGGCCAGCATTCGCAATGGGGAAGTGGCATTGGATGATATCACAGGCATGCTGGCGGAGTTGACAAGCGAATTGGATGAAGCAATGCACCAGCTTGAAAGCAGCGCAACATAAACTTCGAATTTTCTTGTTCAGTTTGTGTTGGTTTCCGTCATCCGGCAAGGTTAAAGAGATTTTGAGTATGCTAACTCTGATGGTCAAACAGTTGTTCATGATATGGCGGGGGGGGGGGGGGCTGAGGTGCCTGGCCTGTTTCATTCTTTCACACCACGGACTAGAATTTCACAAGTATTTTCCGTGTTTCTTGGACCTTTGACTGCTGACAGACTCCTTCTAATCTCAATCACTCGTATCATGTGGAGGCGCCCATTATTTTCGCTTTCGAATGGCTTCATCTCGGATCGAAAATTGTCGATGGCAACCACGTATCCTACAGGTCAGGAAATGTAGACTGTCACGCTTTTCTGTCAGTTTGGTCAACAGTGTTTTCCAGCCAAAAAGGTTTGCTTTGCTCCCGACGATTCCTTGATTAGTACTGTTTGGAAAACAGTTATAGCCATCGCAAATGCAACTACGAACCGTCGCACAGTAGACGAAGAGGGTTGGAAGCTTGCTCGACATTGGGCTCAAGTTCTAAATATTCGTGTATTTTTGCGTCAAGTTCTGACCACAATTCTGGCGTCAAGTTCACTTTATCAGAACTTTTGCGTCAAGTTCACCGAAAATTAACATATGCGTCAAGTTCTCGCTGATTTGAGTATTCTGGCGTCAAGTTCTCTCTGATTCGCCTGAATAAAAAGAGAACTTGACGCATGCCTAACTTGACGCATGCAATACCATTACCTGTTTTCGTCAGTCGACAGGTGGCGATGTCCGGTGAAACGAAGGAGTCCGAACCGTGGCGAAACGTAAGCTTGAATGTGAATCCAGGATGCGAATTATCCGGCAATCCGAGACACGTTATTCCTGGAAGTTCAAGGTCACGGTCAGAACCGGAAATCACCAACCGTAACAGCTCAGGGGTACTGTATTTGACAATACAATAGCTATTGACTTTTAAAGCAATAGCTATTGCACTTTGAGACAATACCTATTGGATAAGCGATTTCGAAGGCAATAGGTAATTGCTAAGAAAAATGATTCCCCAGCTCCAGAAAACATCAAATAGAAGCTCCTACTCACTTCTCGTATTTCAGAGAACAAAATCTTCCACAAACAAGAAGCAAACAGGAAAAGTTCTTGTCACCAAAAACTCGATTTTAGTGAAAAAATCAAGGAGATGGAGGCTGTTCATCGTCGCATTCAAGTCATACTGAGAAGTATCAGCGTCCTCGCTATCAATTAAATGCGACAAATCAACTTCTGCAGTTTTTCTTCTTCGACATCATCCAGTTTAGAAGAACATTGTTCTTAGCAATTACCTATTGTCTTCGAAATCGCTTATCCAATAGGTATTGCCTCAAAGTGCAATAGCTATTGCCTCAAAATTCAATAGCTATTGCATTGTCAAATACACTACTCACAAGCAAGGTGCCCGTCCCTGATAATGGTTGAAAACTATGCCTTTGGTACCACAATGTAGAGAAATTACTGAGGAATAATATCGGCGACTTTTTTTGCAGAATAAATTCCTAGCTCAAGTTATGAATGTTTGAAAAAGCACCTTTTTCGGGGGTATTGGCATCATCGACACGCACGTGACGTCAGCCAGTATGAGCCAAGGCTAGATGACTTATTATGAGAGGCTAAAGGTAGCGTCACTCGTGCCACTGACCCCGAAAAACGCACTTTTTCGAAAACTCATAACTTGGGCTAGGAATTTATTCTGCAAAAAAAAGTCGCCGATATTATTCCTCAGTAATTTCTGTACATTGTGGTACCAAAGGCATAATTTTCAACTATTTCAACCATTTCAACCATGTATCAAGGACGGGCACCTTGCTTGTCAGGGGTCATGAGCTGACTTTGTGATTCCGAGTTCTTCGACAAACAATCTGTGGACTTCTGATTCTCACGATGTGACCGAAGCAGAACTGGCCCGTTTTTCATTTCCGGTCAACCGCTCCCGTTCCGTTACAACTTAACAAGCCCCGTTCCGTTAAACCCATTCGCGTCCTCTCAATTGTCAGTGCGCACTTTTTAAACCACGGATAATTATTTTGATTGAATGCAGAAATGAATTTTTGAAACTTGAAATTTGAATCAGCAGAAAGCGAGATAATTCTACTTTACAATAAATCACCAAAAAATCAGAAGAAAGTACAAAATAGGATTTAATTCTTCTGAAATATGAACGGATGGTAGATAAAATGAAGAGAAGCTTAAGTTTTGCAATTTTGTGAATGTGTGACAAAAACTCTCTGCATGGGTTGGTGTCAAATATAAGTCATAACATCTTCATGCAAATTTAAGTCGTCTTCTAAACTGAAACTAGATAACATTTTCAGCCACAACTTCAGTACTTTATGTATAAATTATAAAGCAAACAAACCAAAATCAGTGTTGTAATCAAAATTTAGTGAATAAATTAATAACCATTTAAATGCAAATTTAGGTAATCTTCTGAACTCAAGCTGTATATTCTTTCTAGACACAACTTCAATTTTTTGTATGAATCATAAGATTAACAAATCAAAATCAGTGATAAAAAACTAACCAAATAATCATGTACATTCAATTCCAAAAATCTCGCGGAACTTAAATTCAACAATCTTTCCAGACAAAACTTTAATATCTCATATAAATCATAAATCACCCAAATAGAATTTAGCTCTAATTAAATTCATGCAGGTCTAGATGATCACAAGAAATAAAACAGGTACCAGCATAACACGGAATCCCGGCGCGGCTTTTCCGATAATAATCTCGGTGCGACCCCAGCCCCCCATAAGAATGTAGTTTGACCTGGAATAATCAGACCTCCGCCCAACTGAGGCCTGGTAAATCGACCAATCCGAAATGTGCGTCCAATTCACATTGCAAAACCACAGTTGGGCGGAGGTCTGATTATTCCAGGTCAAACCACATTCTTGTGGGGGGCTGGGGTCTCGCCGAGATTATTATCGGAAAATCCGCGCCGGGATTCCGTGTTATGCTGGTATCTATCTGTAATTTTGACTCGTGATATTCCAGTAAAATTTTCAAATATGAAGTTTTGCAAAGCTCTAACTTTTCGGCGTGAACTTAAGCTTTTTGAGATGACAACTGCCTGGTGTTCATGTTTCAGCAAGATTGAATGATATTTTGCTTTTTCTGAATTTTCGGTCATTTAATTCAAAATCGAATTATCTCGTTTGCTGTTTGTCGGAATTTTGAATTGGGAGAGGCTATTCCCACAACCTTTTTAACCCAAACGCTATTCCCACAACCGTTTACACAACGTTTTGCTATTCGCACAACCTTTTATTCAGTTTTTTATTTAATTACCGAAACAACCTTTTGCTGTTGACACAACCATTTTCTCAAAGCACAACCAGTTTTTCTAAATTTTTACGACTCTCGGAATCACGGTGGAAGCTTTTTTCCGACCAATGGGTTTTGGAAATTCCGCTAAGCTTGCCTTATTCATACACTGGGCAAGAAAAGCTCTTAATCACTGTCAGTCCTAGTAGCTTGTTCTCCACAATTCTGGTACGTAGATCGGCCTTCTCGTGATCTTTCCCTCGAATATCGAGCAGAACTTCTTCAAGCATTTCCATTTCTGTCTAACCATCACGTTGTTCTAGATTTTTGTAAAATGGTTGTGTCAATAGCAAAAGGTTGTTTCGGTAATTAATTAAAAAACTGAATAAAAGGTTGTGCGAATAGCAAAACGTTGTGTAAAAGGTTGTGGGAATAGCGTTTGGGTTAAAAAGGTTGTGGGAATAGCCTCTCCCTTTTGAATTTCAGAAACTCCTTTTTAGTTTCAACTTATAACTAAAATGGGTAGCCGCGGTATAAAAAGTGTGCGCCAACAATTATTCGGGGTACTAATTATCAACGGATCATGCTAGCCTCGTTTCATATGAGCTTCATCTGACGTAAAACTCAGTTTTAATAGTTAATATGGAATGGGAAGAGCTACAATGCATTGCTTGGCGAGCTCTCTTATTTTGTTGGATAATCAAAGTAGTACTGTATTCGCGCAACAAGAAGGTACAGATCTCCACAAAATTTCCTGGAAAACTAAGCTCCGCCTTTCATTCGTTTAACATTGGGGGTGGAGCTTAGTTTTCCAGGGAACTTTGTGGAGATCTGTACGAGTACAAGTATTCCGTAAGGCTTTGGCTCTGATGGAGCGACAGCCGGTATATGCTGCCAGCCGAAGGCTGGTAGTATATATAGGTTT